>CAUYTI010020309.1:0-47737 GCA_963575145.1 Galago senegalensis | reverse complement strand
GAGCTGAAGCAATCCACCCACCTCAGCCTCCCAAAGTGCTATAATTCCAGGCATGAGCTACCACACCCAGCTAATAAATACTGTATTAATAAGAAAAAAAAAAAAAGGGGAACCTACATTAAATAGCCCGATCATCCTGTCCTCCCATACAGAGGTGCATAAAGTGATAATTCTGGCCAAATATCATGTCCTTTTGAATATTATGGATCAAGAAATATGAAAGTGAAGAATTCTCTAGGATCTAATAAATGATGTTCTAATATTGTTTTAGAATTATTAAGCTAAATGAAAGTAGGGACATATAAAATTTATTTTCCTATGGGGATTCTGGGGGAAAAAAATCAAGACATAAAAACTATCTAGCAATATTTGTGTATTGTTTTGAGGGGCATTTTTAGGGTAGAGTTGTAGAGCTCTGTATTTGACCTCCAAGTTGTCTACTGCTTTTATTTATCCTGATAAAATCAGATAATTATACAAAATGGAAGCAATTATACAAAAGTATTCAGATGCCTAAGAATAACCCCCTTCCCTCCATTTTCAATCACGATGGTAGGGACATAACAAAGGAGGCAGAGGGCTTTGTGGGTGATGATACTTTGTGTTTTGTTTTGTTTGGATTTTGTACGTCCTGTTTCATCATCCTCATCCTGGTTTATCTCCTTCACGATCACTGTCTTTCAGATCTCAGTGTGGTCCCTTCATCAGAGCAGCTTTCCTTACCTTTTCTTGCCAGAGTACTCTCCCCGCTCCACACTGAGAATGCACTGAGTTCTATTTCTCTTTTGCAGTGTTAACCACCGCTGCAATATCTTTCTTACTCTCCAAAGTATAGGCTATGATAGGTGAGGAGATTGTGTCTATTTTTACTCACTTTACAAACTCAGGCCCAATAAGCAATGCACAAATAAATGAACGAGTTTTTAGATGAACTAAGGAAACCACCCTCTGAGACTGCGGAGGCTCTGAACACACACTGTGAGAACATGACCTGCCCCCAGGCAGACTGGGATGCCATCTCACCAGCTCAGTCTCCGCTGGCCACTTTCCCCCCAGTCAGGGGTTTTCTTTCTTCAGTTCCACGCTACATCTCACCTCTTTGAGAAGCTCCTTTGGGAGTTGTCAGAAAGCTCTTTATTCATAAACATCTAATTTTTTTTTGAATCATAGAGACAGCATGCCAATCAAATTCAGCAATTGTGAATTTATTAATCAATGGAGGCTGAAGATGCCAAGAAATACCTCCCAAACCGAACCAGCACAATAAAAGTTAATTTCTTAGATCACGTTGTCATCCAGTGAGTTGAGAATGGGGTGGTTTTCTTTTCTAAACAGTCATCCAGGGACTCTAACTCCCTGGCTCCTCTGCAGTCAATGAGGTGTTGGGCTGGGTGTAGATAGGCTGCTTCCACTTATGTCCCCCTAACTAGGAGGGAGGCTAGGTGATGCCCAAGAAGAGCCCAAGAGCATAGATGCTGGTGGAGCTGTTTCCACTACACAAGGCTTGTTGGACCCTCTTTCTCCGTTTCCTTCCACCATAAAGCAGCATGACGCCACTCATAGGAAGGTAAATGGCTGACAGGCTCGAGTGGCTACAATTGAACACCCCATTGTATCATCAGCTTGACAATTTCAAACATAGACTGTCATTCTCTGATAACTGCTTTGGTTTCATATGTTTCTATATTTTAATAAATTCTATCTTCTTTCTGCATCTTGACTAGGCTCACTGCTTAGTCCTCCTCAGAGCCTAGTACCCGAGCTTACGGATGTCAGGCAGCAGGAGTCAGACACAAATGACCTTCTACTCCACTCCTGTGGCTCCCTGACTGCCTCATAGCATGATGTCATCTCTCCACACAGACTGACCAACCCCTCTATTCTGGTAATTCCTTTTGTCTCGTCCTTCAAGATCAAGTTCTAGCATCCCTCCTCTGTTACATGGTTAAAGTCATTTCTCTGTGAGTACAAGCACACTCCTAGCATATAGACTTTGTAAAAGTCTACAATTATTTTTAAGAACTGTAAAGTCTGAAACTTCATCAGACTATTTAATTATCTACATGGCCCTAACCAAGGGCATATGGAAAATCTTTGGTGAATGGGTTTTGAGTTAAAGGAACACCTTCATCACCTTAATTGAGACTCAACCATATGGATCTTGTCTAAGGCTTTATCCACCATACATTCTAGGATGTAAAACCCTTACACGTGACCAGTAGCATATATCACCAAAATGAAAAATCAAATAATACATAATTGGATGTCAAGATCGTAATTTCTCACTTTCTATAAAAACCTAATATTCTAAAATATAGCAAGCAATCACGATGTTTCTAATTTGGATAAATATAGGTGTGGCTATTTAGCATTTTATGAAAATAGGTGACTCATAGATGTAGACATGGCTTGTACATTTACATAAGAGAGAACTTATCTCTAGTAGACATAGCAGATTCTGAAATGATCGCTCATTGCCTTTTACCCCCATGGGAAGACAATGCTTGCTCATTTATGCTGATCTTGGCCAAGCGACTTGCTTTGGCCTGGGGATATTTGGAGTGAAGAGAGGTTCGGCTCAACTATGGAATCGCTTTGCCCAATGTCAGTGGAGGATTGTAGTGTGTTATCACAGTTGAATGTGCCCTCCTGTCCTTGGACCATGGCCAGGAGGGCATGGGCTCAGAGAAAGCATGTTAAATATGGTGGGAGCAGAACTGTCTCAGCTAATCTGTCCAGCTGAGCTAAGTCTGGATAAGCACCACCAGCTGATGCAACTGGAGTGATAATAAATGCTTTTCAGTTTAAGCCACTGCAGTATACATCAATGTTTAACGTGTACATTTCTTACATGAACTTTTTTTTGATACTGTGTCTCCCTCAAAGCCAGGCACAACTTGACAAGACATTATTTCTGATTGAAGCCCTAAACATCGAATCAACCCAGACTGTGGGAAGTGGGGATTGGGAAGGAACTTCTAATTAACTACTCTCTGACCTAGTAACACAAGTCTCTAGGCTGACCCAGTCCATGCATCAGTTTGAAAAATTGTATGAGAGATTAGAAAACAGTTTCATATAAAAGCTTGCACACACTAATATAAACTCAGAGACTCTATGTGTAGGAAGAGAGCCATGGGAAATGTAAATGATTAGGGTAGAAGTTTTTAATAATTGTACACAACCTGAGTATATTTAGTGCCATAATTATAAATGTAATTTACAGTAATGGCATCTTTTTGCAAACAGTTATTAGTTTAATAAAACTGGTGCTATAATAAAGCAGACACTATTACTGAAACAGCTTTTTAATTGAAAGGCTGTTACAGTTTCTGTAGAAGAGAAATTCTGAGTCAGTGGTGGTGGGACTGTTAAATGTGTGTAGCTCTTCCTTCAGGGGTGAATATATTGAAAATTCGAAAAATTTCTACACAGAAATACTTTGAGTTTGGCTTTAATATTTTGCCAACAATTTTTTCCTTTCTGCTTTTCATGAGCTAATCAATATTAGTGAGTCCAATATCTCTTAATCTCAGACCTTGTTACTCAACGTGTCAGCTGTAGGCCAGCAGCATCAGCATCTCCTGGGCACTGATGAGACTCAGACTCTCAGCCCAGCCCCTGAACTACTAAAGAAGAACATCAGTTTTAACAAGATCCTCAGGTGATTTGTATGAATACTAAAGTTTGAGAAACATTGATCTTTGATAATCCTTTTGAGGAATTACTTTACAAATGAAGGAAAAATAATAATATTCACTTATGCACAGTATATGGGATATCTTGAAAATAGCTAAAATAGACTGTTTTAACTTTTAGTCATGATTGCTTTTCTAAGGGTAGCAACTTCCCTGAGAGAGAATAAACAGGCCTTTATGAGATAGAAGACTGTGAAGTTGTGAAGTTTCTTGCTTTTCTCCAGTAGATAATCTTTCTTTAAAACGCTTTTGTTTCTTCAGCTCTGGTAGTCTTTATCAATTCGTTTAGAAGTATTTTGGTCCTATCCTTGCCCAGTATATTTGAGGAAAGATGACCATATTTGGGGATATTTCCTGATAGCAACTGGCAGACGGGGCACAGAATGCTTACAAACCGTATTCTCTTGGTTTCAGCACCTCTGGTCTAAGTCTTCATTCTGAATTATCCGGTATATTCCATCACACTGGGCACATTTAATTTGTCTTATTACAACGTATCATGAAAATAGCACTCACTGTGTGCCATGTTTTCACTTCATAGATTCCTTTTCCTGTGTGTGAATGAGTGAGTGCATGCCTGTCCCCTCACTGCTGACCAGACATGTACAACTAGGTGCTAAGAGAATACACCCAACCCCACTGAAGGCCGCTTCTGGACTCTTTCCTTTGATGAACTTTGCCTGTGGTGGAAATCCATATAAATGGAGCCACAGAGTGTTTCCAGATTAGGGACTAAACGCTTTGGTTTAAACATTTTTAAGAATGAAGGCATTATGCTAAGTGAAATGAGGCGGACACAGAAAGACAAATATGGCACGATGTCACTTATACTATATAAACATTAGAATTCAAATTGATAGCCACAGAAAGTAGAATGGTGGTTAGCGGAGATTGGGAGAGGGTAGTGAGAGAAGGGAAAATGTTGCTGAAAGGGTACAAGGTTTCCTAGACAGGAAGAATAGATGCTGGTGGCCTGTTACACACCAAACCATGCTGTGCTGTATTAGACTGTGTATCTCAAAACTTCTAAAAGAGAAGATCTGAAACGTTCTAACTGCAGGAAACCGTAAGCTGACAGATAGGTTAACTAGCTTGATCTGTTCCTGCCACAATATATACGTGTATCCAAATGTCACTTTGTACCCACAAATATGTACAATTAAAAAAAATAAAGCCACAACTCTTCTTTTTGCAAACAGGAGAAAATTGATATTACATCAATTCCCTAAGAATCTAAAACAGTCCACTTAAAAAATATTTTGGAGAACTTCTGACAGGTTTCGATTTTTCTCACAAATACAGAGAAAAGGGAATTAAACTATTTTGTAACACTAGTTTTAAAAATATATAAAATATATGAAAAGAAATTAAGAATTATAAATATAATACAAATTCTGATTTTTGGGATATTGCCTGATTTATATAGGTTTTCCCTAAATTCTCAGAGGATCTCAATGAATCAAGAATGTACTAAAAAGTGATGATTTTGCAATTAACTTTACAGATTTATGATTAAAATTACATCATTGTTTTAATGCCAAAAGAACTTAATCCCAAATCGAATAAATGTTTTAACTCGACTTGGCAGTTTTTCAATCATATGGATAGAAATTTTGGAACACAAAATCTTTTCTTGTTTCTATTTAAAATAAAGGTCTTCAGGAGGCAACCTTCAACTGTACATTTCTGTGCTAAAGAGACAACCCACAAAGCAAGAAAAAATATTTCCAAACTCGTATGTCTGATAAGAGTTAATATCCTAAGTAAATAAGGAACTCAACTTTATAGTAAGAAAAAACAAAACAAACAAAAAACCAACCAACAATCTGATTTCAAAGTGGAGTGAAGAACTTAAGACATTTCTTGAAACAAAATTCAAGCAGTATATGAAAAAGTGATTGAAATTACTAATTATTAGGGAAATGAAAATGAAAGCCACAATAAAGGATTCAGTAACATCACACTTGTTAGAATGGCTATGATCAACAAGATGAGAGATGGCAAATGGTGGGGAAGGGGTGGTACACGCACTGTCCTGGTGGGAATCTAGATTAGTGCAGCCATTATGAAAAATAAGATGCAGGTACCTCAGAAAACTAAAAATAGAATGACCTGTAATCTACCAATCTCACTTCTGAGTCTATACCCAAAGGAATTGAAATCAATTCTTAAATATTTTCCCTTCTACATTCATTGCAGTATAATTCACAATAACAAGATATGAAACTAGCCAAAGCTCTACAAATGAATGAACAGATAAGAAAATGTGCTACATACTCCCAGTGAAACGCTACTCAGTGTTAAGTAACAAAAGAAATTCTGCCATTTGGGAAGCAGATGAACCCAGAGGGCATTATGTTAAGTGAAATAAGCCAGACCCAAAGGACAGATACTACATGATACCGCTTATCTATGGACTCTAAACAGCTCAATTCACAGCAGAGGAGACCAGGGAGGTGGTTACCAGAGGCTGGGGCAGAGGTGTTGATCAAAAAGGACAAAAGATGAGACAGAAGAAACGAATTTTGAGACCCACTGGATGGCATGACGACCACAGTAAATAATAATAATTGCATATTTCAAAATTGCTAAAAGCATAGATTTTACATGTTTTCACTACAGAAAAATGATTCCTGTGTGAGGTGACAGACAGGATAACTAGCTTTATAGAGTCATTTCACAATGACACATACAACGTCACATTGTACCTCATACATACATAAATATATAATTATCATTTGTCAATCAGAAATAAACATTAAAAAATAAAATGAAATGAAATGATGGTTGTCCTATTTGAAAAAGTCACAGTAAAAATTCTCTCTTTCAGAAGTTGCCCAGCTGAATTTTAGTTACTTCTTCAGAATGGTTATTAAGAATTAATTCACTTCTTCTATGAGATCAGTAAATCTTAAGTTTAAAAAAGATCAGTTACCCTTAAAAAATAACTCAGACAATTACTTTTTGTCATGAATGTAGACGATAAGATTTGACTAGTGGGAAATTTCAAAGGCGGAAGCAATGTGTCTTCAGTTCTGAAGAAACAAGCATTATACTTGATTAATTGATTACTTAATTATATTTGATTAATTAATTATACTTGATTAATTCACTCTACAATGATCAGCACATTGATCTTTGGGGTTCATCCCTAGAAGACAATATGATTACTTTTAGATCTCCAGAATTTTTTTTCAGGCTCTTTATTCCTTGTTATCTGCAAAATCTACATTAATCAGTCCATCAACCAGGACATTATACAGTGTGCCGCAGTTGGTCATAAACTACAATCACTGCCAGCAATGGTGAACAAGTGTTCCATGATGTAGCCCCTGAGAAGAAAGTTACAGTATAAGCAAGGCCACATGAAACACAGCAGATAGCAACGTTTTTTTCATAAAACCTACACCAGTCCTTAAACGGCCTAGTGGACCAGTGGTGTATCCAGCAGTCTCTTAGAAAACAGACAAATATTCCCACCTCTTGAGAAGGAAGCCTAGATTGTAGTTACTGCAACAGTTTTCACATTGCCAAAATATTTCTTGTAACTGACCTCTCATTTTGAGTGGCTTTTCTCACACTAACGTCTTTACTAGAGGGTGCCATGGCCTAAATACCGAGATGACTTTGGCTTCAGTCACTTACGAATGCAATCTCTCTTTACTCTGCTCCATTGTATTTTGTAAGCCTGGGAAGAATATAGCTTGATGAATGACCTTAGTGAGCTTTCTTTTAGAATATAAACCAGGCCTGGCGTGGTGGTTCACGTCTGTAATCCTAGCAATCTGGGAGACCAAGGCAGGTGGATTTCTTGAGTTCAAGAGGTTGAGACCCTCCAGAGCAAGACTGAGACCCCTTCTTACTAAATAAAAATAGAAAACTAGCTGGCCATCATGGGAAGCGCCTATAGTCCCAGCTCCTCAACAGGCTGAGGCAAGAGGATAGCTTGAACTCAAGAATTTGAGGTTGCTGTGAGCTACGACCCTATGGCACTCCACCCAGGACGGCAGAGTGAGACTTGTTCTCAAAAAAAAAAAAAAATACAAACCATTGCAAACACTGACTGTCTTTGCTTTCTCCCCCAGATTGACTGGGTCTCATTGAAAAGATTTTTCATGTGAATTTGCCTATATTTTCCAAGCACATGGAAAATATGTTCAATAATCTTCCCTGCTACAGCTCAAAATAACGACCTCATTTCTCAGTTGTCTTTCAAAGACGGATGCTCTGGTGCTTTCTCACGTAGAATGTGTTTGGGGAGCACTTTCGAGCAAGGCACAGGCATCATTCACGTTGTGCAGCCAGACACAGGTGGAGGACTTGTGTGATCTCTCTTAAGTACACAGTGCAAAGATCTAAAATATTGTTGGTAACCCGTCAAGGTTTAACGTTAAATTGCTACTATTCCAAAAGGGCTAGGTTTTGATGGGCTTTGGATTATAGTTTTTCCATTGATATTAAAAGAGGAAATAAAATTACAACAGTAAGATGTTTTAGACAGTGATATCTACCAAGGGTGGAATAGAGAGGGTGGTTGGCCCTGGGTGCAGTAGTGCATTACCTGAATTAATTTTTTAAAAGTTACAACTAAAAGTTAGTCCTTATTTAGTATCATCCTTCCCTGGCAAGTCTTAATGTCAGCAGTAAAATAATCCTCCTCCCTCCAAAAAAAACTTCTGTTGGTTTCACTTTTATTTATTCATTTTATTTTTTGAGATAAAGTCTCACTATGTCACCCTGGGTAGAGTGCCTGGCATTGCAGCTCACAGCAACCTCAAACTCTTGGGCTTAAGTGATTCTCTTGCCTCTGCCTCCCAAGCAGCTGGGACTACAGGTGCCCACCACAATGCCTGGCTATTTTTTGGTTGCAGTTGTCATTGTTTGACAGGCCCAGGCTGGATTTCAACCCTCCAGCTCCCGTGTATGTGGCTGGCACCCTAGCTGCTGAGCTATAGGCGCAGAGCGATGATTTCACTTTTAAACAATTGCTAGAGTTACTGTTCAGTTTCATTATATATAAAATAAGATATAATCATATATGTATAATATTTAAAGCATATATTTTTAAAAATTAGCATGTTTTTATTTCTTATTTTTAATAACCATTGTATTCTACAAGGAAGTTCTTTTAGAAAACACCTATGTATATTCAACCCTCAATGCATTTATTTCCAGAGCAGGTTGATAACAGTTTGATTGAGTTCACTCTTATCAAAGGCTAGATGTCCAGCCTCCTTGGTTTACATATGCCAGAGTTTAAAAGATTAGAAATAAGCAAGGCTAGTCCAATAATGGTAAAAAATGAAGAATTGGAAGTTGTCTCTTCATAGCTGTCATTCGATTTGACCATTTAGTATTTCATTTATGTTTAAACTTTGAAACAGTGAAACAAAGTACGAATTTCAAGCTGTTACATTTTTCTTTGGAAAGAAAACTTTTAGTTCATATAGAGATATACTTGTTGCACGTCCACTGCTATTGAAAATCAAATCCGCATGTTGCTTTACTTGAAAGACTCTTAAAGTTACCCTGTTGTTGAGTCAGATAGTCTTCATAAGTCTACTCTAGCCCCACCAATGGAAGGAGATATTTGCAAAATGGGTTTGGGATGCAAATATCCAATCATTTACATGAAGTCTTGTTTCTTGACTTGATTCTCAAATTCGTGATTTCTGGTGCCCTTGATGAACACTGGGACCTGCTCTTCCTGTTCTATCTCCTTCCTGATCTTTGCTTGCTATTGTGGCACCTGGGAAAACCTATTCCTTAAAACTTTCACTACCTTAAAAGTTTTGTCACTTATCGCTTGTTTGGAAACCTATTTCTCAGTTGTTTTCTTGGATCCTGACAACCATAAACCTTCAATTTATTGAAATCAATAAATTTCTACTATGGTGACCAATGGGACCACACAATTTGTTTTTCCAAATTCTGTGTGCAACTTGGGAAACTAAAAGGTTGCAATTAAACATTTACAGTTTGCCCTTGAAAAACACAGGTTTGAACTGTGAGATTCACTTATGCATGGAATTTCCTCTGACCCGCTGCCCCCCGCCTCAAGGCAGCAGACCAACCCTGCCTCCTCCTCCTCCACAGCCCCTTCAACAAAAAGATGATGAGGATGAGACCCTTATGAAGACGCACTTCCACTTAGCAAATAGTGAATATAATTTCTCTTCCTCATGATTTTCTTAATAACATTTTATTTTCTTTATCTTATTGTATTGTAAGAATAAACTCCATAATTGACTGTTTATGTTATTGCTAAGGCCTCCAGTCAATAGTAGGCTATTAGTACCTAAGTTTTTGGACAGTTAAAAGTTAATATTTGGATTTTTGACAGCAGGGAGGGGAATCAGCTTTCCACCCCCTTGGTAATAATCATTTCTAAAATTCTAGCAAACCAAGGTAAGTCATCCCCAACTATACAATACCATGTTGGCTCAATTGCTTTGTTAAACCAAGTTATAAATTATCAATACCTGAAAAAAAAGGAATAAGAAAATTAAACAGGTAAAGTGTACAGACCCTATGGGCAGTGATCTCACTCCACACATCATGGCACAAACTTACAACCAAAAACAGCAGTTCAATTCTCCAGCTATGCTGAGAACTATTTCCTCAAGAAACATGGAAAACGATGCTTTCCCAGTGGTCCATTTTGACAGATTCCTCCAATAATAATAGCAAGCAATTTGCATGTAATCTAACCCTCCCCTAATTAAATTGTTACCTCATTCACTGCCTTAAAAGCCAACTTGTTTCTCCAAACAGATGTGAGATTGCTTCTCAACCCAGCCAACTGTATTTTCTCTTCTCTTTCTTTTACATGCTAAAATTTCCAATGGTCTCTTGGGGAAAAGTTAATATCATGGACCAATTTAACAATTTCAGAAATTTGTCCACAACACCTCTAGCAAAACAGGATATATTTTATGGAACAATTCAACTGATAGTACAGTAATAAGAAATTTGTCACTACAAAGATTTCAGGAATTTTCTTTTTCTGAAACAAACACCAAACTGACTAGAGGCTACACTGCTCCATTCTTTCTACCCTTTTCCTCCTCGGTGGAAAGAGAAACAAAAACATTCAATTATTGGATTGTTGCTTTATGTACCAATTGCACTAACTGAAAATGTCTCTGGTGGGGTAACGAAGACCAATATCCATTATCTTTTCCCCACATCCCAGCCTGTGAGTCCCTAGAAGTCATGGTGGATTGAGATGGGCCAGACTGTTGAGTCTCAAGTGTGTTTCCTGCTCAATCAGAGAAGTGGAGATAGACTGAAGGAACAGCAATGGCTCCCGTAGAACCCTCTGGCAGCTTGGGGTGAAAAGATCTGTCCTTGGTGCTCCCTGGGAATTGTTGTCTCTTTGTCACAGTAAGAACTACTCAAAGTCTTCCTTCTTGGGAGAAAAATTCCAAAAGAACACAACTGCCCATTCAGTAAAGCCACATGGAAATATTACACAACTCAGGGGTGCCATGCATTTTAATATTTTAGGAATCTAATATTTCAAGGGCCAACCAGCTGGGGTTTTTTCATTGGTTTGGTTTGGCCTGATTGGATTGGTTTTCTAGTGACTTGTAGTTTAGGGTGTGGTTGGAGGAAAACATAAGAGAGAATGGAAGGGAAGAAGGCACAAACTAAGACAGAGGAGGACTCGGGACAGGGAAGTGAGTCACACGCACCTGTTGTTTTTTAATTATGTGAATTTTACCAGTACCCTAACTATCCAGATTATCACTAAATAAAGCATTGAAGGCAATTTCTGTCCTGATTTATATCTCACAGAAAATATTTTTCAGTGCTGCCTACCATTAGTTTTAGTATTTCTAGACACACGTGGTGGTGTTGCCTGTCTCTGCTGACTTCTTTGCAGTTTTTGGTGGGAGTTGGGATTGAACCCACCACTTCTGGTATATGGGGCTGGTGCCCTACTCCTTTGAGCCACAGGCACCACCCTCTGCTCACTTTCCAGTTAGCTGTGGCTGTGTGGTGTGTTTTCACCAAGGACATGTTGGCTGAAGGGGCCTCAGCTGCTTTAGGGGACACATGTGAAGACCAGTGCATGGTCCCCACTTGCCCTATCCTTCCGCTGTAGCAACAGGTGACAGACTTGGCTCCCCCATCCCTGGGCCTCAGAGCGGAGGTGACACAGCTCACAGACCCCGCCAATCTGTGGTGGGACTTTAGCCTGACTGACAAACACACTTTTCTCTGTTGAGCTCTTCTGCTAAAACCTCATCAAAATATAATGCCTTTCAAGTAACGTCTTTATGGCCCTGAGTCTTCTCCCCATTCCTATCCCAACCCTCGACATGCCAGAAGCATCACCATGAGCATTGGTGGAGGGACAGAAGGACCACAGGTGAGAGGTGACAACACTGACCACGTTCTCTTTTCTCCGTAAGCTAATGAGTAAGCTAATCTCGATCATATGAGAGAGAATGAAAAATTTACATTCAACTTTCCTACGCTTATAATTTTATACCTGTGTTACATTTTTTTTGAATTTATTTAATATTTACATGAACAATATACTCCCCAAACTCAAAATTCAAAAGGTAGGACCAATGTCTATGATGAAAAGTCCCCAACTTAACCTTGAGCCTACCAGCCTGCATCTTCATCTCCGGTTCCTCAACTGTTCTTTCTTTTTAAAAAAAAATCCCATTCCTATCTGCCTTTTAAAGATGTTTAGATGAACATACAAGAATGTAAATATACCACTTTCTTCTCCTCAGTAGATTGCACATGTGACTGTATAAGGTTCAAGGGAAGGAAAAAAGAAGGAATGAAAGTTGGTCTTTTTTGAGACTTAGCAGATAGGAGGTTCCTCCTACCCCTGCAGGTAATGGGGAAGGCAGGAATGTTAGAGTGGGAGATTAGACTGGGCAGGGCAGCCTCAGGTGTTAAAGGCTCACTAGGGGAGTTTAATAAACAAAGACAAGAACTGGCTTCAACCCGCTGGTCAGCCAGCCAGGTCACCTTACATGAACCTTGGCCAATGGCAATAACATTGACACTGCAGTTCTTAGATTTCTTCACCCTAGAAATCACCACATCAGTTCTGAGACATACAAAGTACAGAAATGAGAGGAAATCAAATTCTAGTGCTGCTACCCAAATTCTTAGTAAATGCCTCCTTCCTCCGCCTGGAATCTTCCTTGGTAATTACAGACTTCATGGAAACAAAACCCACTTCCTCTGGGTGCAGCTGCTCCTTCTGTGCCTGCTGCTCTTCTCTCTTGGGAGAGGACACTTTAACTTTGGCTTTCAACAAAAGCTGCTTGCTTGGCTTACATGGCGCAGCCTGAAATGCTTTTTTCTGAAAATCACCAATAACCTGAAAATACCTCTACATGGGACCAGTCACAGGAAGAGTTAGCAGGAAGAGGCAGCATCAAGAGGGAGTGGTGTTGAATTGTGTGCAGGGGGAAAAAAGTGGCTTCTCGCCAGGAATCGCAGGGAAAGGAAAAAACCACCCACGTGCAGCATCTCTAAGGACCAGAAGAAATGGCAGGTCCAAGCAGTTATTACTAACCAGAGTCAGGGAGCCATCTAAACACCATTCTCAGGAATCTGGACAATCATGGGAGGTGTGGTGGTAGAAACACAAGATCAGCTTGGTATTTAGAAAGATCACTTTCTAATATTCTGCTACTGCTGGAGGCCTTTGTGGTTCGCTTTCCAAAGTATCTTGCTGATTTGATCTTCGCATTAACCTTTAAGTGGGTCTCATTCTATCATTGTCCAGATAATGCTCAGCTCAGGTGCCAAAATCTCACAGCACATAGCTGCTGGTCAGGGAAGCATCACGTATTCCCTCTTGCCATCAGTTATGTCTACGATTTAGAAAGAGAGCTCTTAGCCAGAAGAGAAGGAGAGAGGTTTGGATCTGTTCCAGGCTTATGTGTTTTCTATAATTTTGGGAAATAAAAGAAGACAACACAAGATAGGAATAAAATTAAATCAAACTAATTTTGCAAATTTATTTCTCTCTAGAGGTCATCAGGAAAAAAAAATGGCAAAAATACTACTTAGAATTGAGATCTTGGTAAAACTATTCGACCAGCAAATTTTCTAAGAATTCTGGAAAGATGGATGCAGAACAAAACACTTTCTCCAAGACTTGGAGACTAGCAGTTAGAAAATTACTTAGAACCAGAAATAGAGTAGTAATTACCAATTTACTGATCAGCAAAAGTTTACCAATTTCTCATCTATGAGAATGTAGTTGTTCAACGAATAACTAGAACATACCTGAAAATGTTCAATAGAAAATGCATTTGGGGGGATATGGGAGGAGAGAGGGTATTGGGGGAATATCACCCAATGTGCAGGATGCAATGGTACATTTCAAAACTGGTAAGAAATGAGTATAATTGTGATGGATGTGTTACTTAGTTCAATGTAAGCATTTCACATTGTATATCAAAGCAGTACCCTGAACCCCACAAATGCATCAATGTACAAAGTTATTACTTAATAAAAAATAATTAAAAAATGCGTTTAGATAGGGGGAAAGTTGCATTTAATTAAATGCAAGTCAATGCGCCAGAAAATAATTATGCATTTTATTTCCTCAAAAGCGGACACAGTCACATTCCTATCTCTGCAAATGATACAACAAAAGATTTCCAACTGTAAACATGTCCATCTGCTTTGCCAATGTTAAGCAATCTATTTTCAGAAAATTGTATGGCGTCTGTAACACCACATTTATCATTCACTGTGACAGTGCCGATAAGAATAAGACAAGAAGATGTAAATGTCAGAATAGTTCATGTCAGGTACTTTTCCCTCCTAGCATGCTTTAAGAATATATATTTTTAATAGTTTTACTATATTTAGAGCTGAGCCGTGAGACCCCATCAATTTTGGTTTGAAGTTTACCTAACAGTATTTTTAATGAAATATGATACAGTAGTCATCATGGATATTAAAAACGGTAAATAATCTTAGTAATAAATGATATATGTTAAATATATTTAACAAATGAGGTTAAGCCATTAACCATACATTTTATTTCTTTATTGTTTATTTTTGGAGGGAATGCATTCTTTAGAAGAAAAGATTAATCTTGGAGAAATAAAAACACAGGAATAATATAAATAAGAAAAAATCAAATATATATACAGACATACGTATCTTTTTGTAAGAAATAGCGCCATAAAATAAACGCTGCTGCTGCATTTTTAATATTTTTTTAAAAAAGAATCCTATTTGTAAATATGTGTTAAAACCTTATGACTGAAAACTAACCAGCAAAGCCACAATTCAGGAGAATCTCAATCCCATAGATGAGTTGGGCCTCAGGGCGTGTGAATGTTTCCTATCCATGCCATTTGCCATAGATTGACATTTTGCTTCCTCAGCCTGAAGATTCAGAAGGGCCCTAACTGCTACCCAGTCGTCCAGGTGGGCAGTGCAGCAAGCTGGCAGAGGTGCTTCTACATGCCTGCCCTCGGGCAGTCAGACAGAGGTCAGCAAGCCCACATGGGAAGGCACAAAGGAGGCGACCTGGACAGGACCCCTGCCCTGCGCCACCCTTCCAGTGCGGAGGGCCCATGTGAGTCTCTGCTTCTTCACCGCTCGTGCTGAGAGCTCAGTGTGCGTCAGGCACTACACTAGCACAAACTAGAACAGCAGCCCCCCGCCTATGCAGTGGGGTCACCCCCAGCATCTCCTGACAACTGACAATACAGGGATTTACTAAGCAAATAAGTGCATAAATGAATTGGCTCTGTGTGGTTCCAGAACTGTTGTTAACATTTTAGGCATGATCTCATTTAATCCTCATGACCACTCCACCAGCAAGTTAGACCCACCTCCTCCATCCCACATCACAGAAGAGGAAACTAAGTTTCAGGGAGGTGAAGACTGTTGCCCAAGACCATACAAATCGTTAAGAGTGACTCCAGGATTTGCATCCAGGCAAGGTGGATTTGAGCGTGGGCTCACCATCACCAATAAAGTCTGCACAGCACAGAGAAGGAAGAAGTCCCTGGGAAAGGTTATTTTCTTACTTGCAGAAAAATAACACTTGGAACCAGTGTGAACTCTCTGCACACATGGCGCCCCCTGGGATATGGTTTCTCCTGTGATCCCTGTCTGCCAGCAAAGATGTTAGCTGGCATTTGAGGCAGGACTGGTTTCTTACACATCATAAGCATCTGCACATCCCTAGAGACTGGAAAAGTACATAGAGACCCAACCAAAACAGTTGTTGCAGTGGCTGTAGAATATTTGAATTCTCAATGCAGCCAAGGTTTAGGGTGCCAAAGAGAATTTAAAGGTATTTAAAATGTTCTTTCTACCTTGTTAGACTCTGCTTTCTCCTAGCTTCTTTTTTCCTCATGAACTGATTTTATAGATTTAATCAAAATTAACTTTTCCTAAGTTAAAAATCTGCTTTAAAAAAAATCACTGAAATATTGAATCCAGCTCAGTCATAATCTTTTCTGTAATCTTTTAGTAAATTCCTTACATTACGTAATCAAAAAAGTAATTGTTTCTGAATTCCTTTCGCCCATTTCTAACATTATGAATAATAGATCAGCTGATTGCTTTTTAAAAAGTAAAAAGGCCAGGCGGCACCTGTGGCTCAAGGAGTAGGGCACTGGCCCCATATGCTGGAGGTGGCAGGTTCAAACCCAGCCCCAGCCAAAAACTGCAAAAAAAAAAAAAAATGTAGAAAGGCCGACTTGTCCACCTACTGTCTGATAGGGTAGGAGCTTCAATGGAGCAGCAACATCTGTCTGCCTTACCAACGTATCCCCGGGGCCGAAAACAGTACCTAGCCAGTAATAAGCTCTTAAAATACATTTGTGGAGTGAAGTAATGAAAACATAACACAAAGAGAAAAGCTTTGCAAATCAGATCCAAATCTCCACCAATATTTAACTTTTTGTGCTTCTATTTTTATTAAGATGTAGCGAATTACTAAACCTGTTCTCTTATTACAAATTTGTGAGTGTTGAGTATAACCTTTGAAGTACTTTGGTGCACTAGATTTTGAAGGGTAGATATCTGAATACATACCAAGAATATAATAAGCTTATATGAGTTTAAATACATGAGACAACCAAAAATATCTTAAATTTTATATATCAGAGTATATAAACATGACTATCTTCTAAATGACCGTTTTATCTTCTATTCATTAAAGATGTGATACACAGGATTGGATCTGATTCTGTACATCTTTCCAGCTTTCTAATGACATTTCCTGCTGTGTGCTGTTTTGTGTTATTTAATATTGTATTGGTGTTCAACATGCCAGGTGAATACATGAGAAGGCATTTCTCCATGAAATTTGCAAAAGAAGAAAACAGGGGCATGCAATGAAAAAAGCAATATTTATATTTTTCTCAGAATTATAATTATTTTTTAGTTCGTACCTGAAATATCCCATAAATACATGAACTATTGTAGTTATTACTCACTAGGGAGGTCATCATAAAATACTCGTTTTCTGAATGAAAACCATATACTGGCTCAAAATTAGGCAAGCACAGCTTGGCATGGGGGTAGACTGTGAGAAGCTCGGTAATATCACTTTAACGGTAGAAAGAATTCCACCCTCCTTGGGTGTTCAACCCTGACAAGTGACACAGGAATATGTGTGGACAATTTGGTTGAATTGTATATGGCATACACTCAAAAGGACTAAAGAAGGGCCAGAATGTCTGCTTTCCCATGAGCCCTGCTGCACGTAGGGATCCCTACCACCAACAACATGTGAAAAATCTGGGCTCAGCTGCCACAACGCGAGAGACCATCTAAAGCAGAAATAAGACATCTCATTCAAGGCCACCCTCAGCCAGCCTTCAACTCATCTCCAAGCTGATCACACGTAAGTCATTCCAACTGAGATGAGTTTAGCCTGCCCTGCATCAGCAGAGCCACCCAGCTGAGCCTAGTCCAACTTGCAAATAGCAGAAACATGAGCTTAAATAAAGGTTTTTTTAAGTTGCCAAATTTGGGGGTAGTATGTTGGGCAGGAAAAGCTAATCCACCGCCCATGGTTAGTCACTAAGAGAGTATCACATGTCTCTGAGATGCATCACCAACTGCAACTGTCTTCTTTGCTGGCTGTTCCTCCCCTTGAGAATGTCATCTCTATAAGGATGGGGACTTTCTTCAACAAGTTGTTTTGCTGCTGTATCCTAAGATCTAACATGCCCAGCAAATATTTATTGAATAAATAAGTAAATTTATTTCATAGACTCACTTTGAAAATTAAATAAAATAACATAAATGCATATTTCAATTTCTTAGCTATTTAGATTTTTTATTGACTTTTTATCTTCCTGAAAGATGGATAATGACCAAGAAATGAAAAGATGCTTGGAAAGTGATTATCATAAAAGAAACAAGAAACTGAAGTACTTGTGAAAATGTTGTGTGCTAGACTAGCAAATGAATACAGTGATTAAAAATAAACACTTCCTAATAAAGGCGGCTAAATTTCTGTAGTTAATGAGTTTCTTGCATGTTTACTATTTATTAACTGATTTCAAAAATGCATAAGGAATTCAGATATTTTTCCATACTATGTTTATTTATTCAAAACATTCTGTATTTTTATTAAAAAACAATTGCATTGATTTTAACTGCTATTTACTTATTTTGACATTTTATAATAACATTTTTATTTTTCTGATCCACACAGATAATAATTGAAACGATCAATAAGTTAAACCAATGCTTGGATCCACAGAAAATCATCTAAAACTATAATCCAGCAGCCACAACCAATCTATTTTACGGTCAAATACATGGTTAATTTTTTTTTATAATTAATTGGCCTGTAACTGTTGTGAGCAGCCTTCATGAGCTAAAAAAAAAAAAAAAATTGTCTTGTTTTTCCAAAGGTGTCGAGGATGAGATGGATAATTTGAATAGCGATTTTCTCATCAAAACATATTTAATAATTGTTGGCAGAATTGTATCCAAAATATTATCTTCTGAATTACTTTCTGACATTAATTTTTAGACAGATGGTATTTACCAAAATCCTTCTATATCATTTTAAAATTCAATAACAAATATCAAATGGATATTTAAAATATTTAATAATGCACTTAATACATTTGTGTATGTATATATATATATATGGACAGCAATTATATCCAAAATAAGATGCAAATTTTCTTTTTACTTCCAAAGTTCAATGTTTCTCCCTATATAAAAAGCATAAGCCTAAACTAAAATTTTATACATTTTTCCTCATTTTCAAGCAACTGCATTCATTAGCACCTCTACTGTACCCCCAGACACACCTACCATAAGTGGCATTCACTGTAATCATAGCAGTCCTTTAAAATGTATGTCAAGAAAGCTTCTAATACTGTCAAAGCTTTTCAGACCCAGCATAAAGAGATGGCGTATAGGGAGGCTTTAATTACATAAGTCTTTTGCTCACTTCAGCAGCACATATATTTAAATTGGAACGATCTATATTTACATCAGCCCTTTACTTCTCTGACTCCATCTATGAAGTGTGGACAATGTCTCCTGCCTAATTGTTAGTATTATTATAAACATAAGCATGAAGGCTAATTTTTTAAGTATCATTAGGAATTCATGTATGCAGGTATGGTACCGGATTTACCTCTGAACAAAGGCTGTATTTTGTGGGGTACAGGTCACCTTAATGCATGGATCAACTTACTGTCCCCGCAGCCATAGTACTTCCCTGGCTTGATTTCTATGTGATACCCTGGGTCACATTTAAAAACGCACTTAGACAATCTCATGCCAAAAAGTACTCTGGGAAGAACAATCTCCTCCCACTTGTGGCTTTAAGGTGTGGCCTATTGATCTTGTCCATCAGAATTTCTTCAAGAGGGCCACAAGAAAGAGAAAGAACTGAGAAAATCTCTAATAATTAATCACTTCAAAGACGGGATACAAAAGAACCACGGCACCTTTTTAGAGAGCAAGTTCTCTTTAAGGTTCTAAGGTGGGACACAGCTTTGCTGCTGTGTGTGACACAAGCCGCTCATTTTGTCTTCTCATTCAGTTCACACGGAACGTTCCTCATGGGCTGGGAACAATATTAGGTACTGAGGATAAAGCTGCAAACAAAAAAGCAGTCTTTTCAAATAATGGCTATTAAAGACTGTAGTAAGATTAAATGAATGCAAGTGAAGGGTTTAAAACAGTGACTACCCAAGGTAAGCACCAAATAAATGTTGGTGCTCTCAGTTCTTTGTAGTCACTCTCCACCTGTTCACAGATGCACTTCCCTTCCTCTTCCCATAAGATTGTTTTTTAGAAAGAAGGCTTTAAACTAAATCTCAGCATGGGAGGAAAGAAATCTCAGCATAACACAACACAGAGTAAAGAAAAGGGTAAAAGAACAGGTAGTGGGCATGAAGTTTGGTAGGCTCAGATGGGCGTCTCAATCACCATCATAACAACACTGGGAAATACATAAGTAACATCTGCATTTTACGGAACATGAAACTGCAGGCCAGTGACTAAGTTACCACCCAAGGTCCAAAGGAACCTTGTGGTAGAGCTACTTTGTAAATAACAGGTGATGGAAAGAAGGGAGGGAGGGAGAAGTAGGCGACTTAATTGAGTTGGGGGAAGAGAATTAGAGAACTCGTTGAGCAAGGAGAAAAAGTAGAAATTTACACAGAAAACTGACAAAAGGAATATTCTGACGCATTTAAAGAACACCCAGAATTACAGAACGAGGAAAAGCTTATTTTTCTCTCCTCTTTTAGTTCATAAATAATTTTATTCACGCTGGCAGCTTTTTTCCCCCTCTTTCTTTTATGACTTAAGTGTAAGCTAGTTTCTGAAATAAAAGGGAATGTTCAAGTAGCTAAAACATCTCCTAAATTTTAAAATACTGTGATGAACCATGGCATTCTCTACCACAACCACACAAGACCTAGCTTGTCTATGCACTTCTAGTTAATTTCCTAATAATTATTGTTTTAGAATTCTTTAAACACATAGTAGTTCAAACTAAAATACCCCTAAAAATCTACAGAAAAAAAACTAGAGAAAAAAATGGAAAGTTTTAAAAGGAAAAGGAAAAAAAAATGGTCCAGAATATTTCCTTGCAATCTTCTTTCTATCAAATACTCAAGGGGCTACACTCGAATTACTTTTCAGGATCTTCTCAGGTGAAAACGCAGATTCATACTCTAAGGAAAAGATGACCAGTTGAGCTTCAGCTTCCGATCATGCTAAGGCACTCAGCACTTTGAAAACATCCTGAGAAACTAAGCATCACCGTCTGTTTCCTGCTTAAGATCAGGAACGAGAAAAATGTATCCAGTTTTGTCACTACTATTCACCATCGCACTGAAGTTCTAGCTAGTGCCATAAGGCCAGGCAACTAGGCTAGAAAGAAAGAAGAGCACTATCGTCTTGTAGAAACCCCGGTGGAATCCACAGGAGGCATCGTAACTAATAAACAAGTTCACCAAGTTTAGGATTTGAGGTCAATATATAGAAATCAATTTTATTTCCATAGACTACAAAAATAACTGGGAATTAATTGTTTTCAAAAGCAAAAATAGGAATGATTTAGTTATAAAACTGAAGTGAGTTGTTTCCATCAGTGGGTCAATGCTGCAGTAACAGACAGCTCCAAATACACCAATAGCTTATGAACACCAATGCTATTTCTTGCTTACACAGTATTCACCACGAGTAGCTAGTGCCTTACTCCAGAGTGTGACTGAGTGATGGAGGAAATAGCCTGGCAGAACCACTCACTCTTAAGTATTTTTTCTTAGAAATGAATTACATTGCTTCCCATTGATTTCAATTGCTCAAAGCAAGACACATACTCAAGCTTCACAGCCATGGTGTAGAAAGCATATTCCTTTTCAAGGAAGGACAGTTAGAAAGGAGGAGCA
Source organism: Galago senegalensis (assembly GCA_963575145.1). Classification (NCBI taxonomy): domain Eukaryota; kingdom Metazoa; phylum Chordata; class Mammalia; order Primates; family Galagidae; genus Galago; species Galago senegalensis. The sequence continues at coordinate 26,139 of CAUYTI010020309.1, read as the reverse complement.
AATATTTTGACAGTAATGCATCCTACCACAGTGCTACATCTTCCTTTGCTACATTTTTATATTATATTCTGCCTGGATTCCTTCTGCCCTGCCCCCGGAAATGACCGGATTATTGTGAGCCTGCCTTTAGGTGTCAACAAAGAGGAGGAGATCTTCATTAAATAAATCTAATAGAACCACTGGGGCCCCAGAACTTCCTAGAGAATCCTCAATTTGCAGGAAAAATACAGCTCCTCTGTGGGCAGCGCCTGTGGCTCAAAAGGGTAGGGCGCCAGCCCCATATGCTGGAGGTGGTGGGTTCAAACCTAGCCCCGGCCAAAAAAAAAAAAATCCTCTATAGGTGTGGATATAGAAGGCTCCAGGATGAAAATGATCAAATTAAAACACTCCCTTTCAAACCAATACTTCCAAACAGAAAGAATTTTGAAGAGCCACCCCTGGTACTAGGGTTTTCTGCGGTACACCTGCCCTCTGGCTGACCCGAGGCCACCAGGACCCTGCCAAGTCTGGTGCTGCTTTTGTAGTTTGGGCCCGTCTGATTCCTGGAGGCAGTCATGATTTTCATCAACTGCTTGACCCAAAGCAGGTCTTGCTATAATGTAAACATTTTGAAAAATATACTAAATCAAAGATACCTTTCAGATACCAGGCATTTAGAGGAAGAAATAAAGAAAAGGTGTGCAGCCAAGTTATGTGTTTTACAAAATGAGCAGCTGTATACAGACAGGAAGACAATGCTTTTATTATGACCATTTATTTATCTGGGTAACTCAGCTGAAATATGTTAGTTATGCAATACTCACCTTTAATGAAACAAAAGAAATTCAGCTCCCAGTGGAGGTTTATTTCTCTTAATACTTGGTTCATGCCACGCTGAAGCCTTATCCAATATTCTGCTGTGCTATGGACACACCTGGTGTAGATGTGTTTACTTGCATGTCATTTATAGGTCTGTGGCAACTCAATGCCCCCCTTAGCTCCTCACAATAGACTGTGGTGTCCTCTTGGGAGCAGGAGCCATAGGCTACCATCTGTGTTCCCAGCCGCTAGCTGAGCTGCACACACTTTTAAGGTATTCAATAAATGTACCAGGAATAAATTATTCAAGGTTGTAAACACTGCTTATCAGTACCACATAAAATGAGGTATTTTGTTTAGGAAAATGTTCCCTAATCTTCTTTTATCTCCCTAGCATGCCACTGCTGAGACTGAACAGCACTGTAAACCTTTGCCACGTTATATTTTTCACGATAAAAAGTATCAGTTAAATGGAGATCTCTATGCCAGCACTGCCCAGGATAAATTCATTAATAAATCTAGAAAATTTACATAAATCCACTGCATTCCCCTATTTTACTACTTATAGCAAAAAATAAATAGTCACTAAATTCAGTTCCATAATTTTTGATGCTGTGTTATGAGGAGAAAATAGAAAACTCTAAAAATGTCCATTTGTCCATTACAGAACAATTGAGTTTTAAATGATCTATGTGGGTTTAGGAATGTAATTCCTAACCATTGCTGAAGCAGATTCAAGCTTCTTTAGAGAAATTTCAATTAGTTACAAGAGGTAAGCACTTTGGGTCATTTCAAGCATGAGCCTGTAAGCAAGAGGGTTGTATTCAGAAATATAATGTTTCCATATTAGTTATCTTTTCTTAGTTGGGTATCCTTGAGTCAGAGGCTGAGATGAAGATTCTTGAGCTTACAATCTATTGAGGGAGGGTGCTCAGGAGACCCCTGAAAATTAACTGAGAGATGGAGATTAGGGCAAGGCTAGCAGCTACCAAGGATACAGAGTTTAGATAAGCCTGATCTCTGGGGAGTTCTTAAGCAAAAGTTCCACGGAGGGGCAAGGAAGCTCCATGTTTATACCCTCATGTAGGTCAGGCATTGCCTGACTGGGAGAGATGTGCCCTAACCCACCAGGCATCTCAAGAATGAATCATTAGCAGCCAGCACACATAGCAGCTGAGGGCTGGGTGCACCAGCCAAGTAAAAGGGATATGGGTGGGGCACCCACACATCTGCTATTGAAAACACTCCACCTTCTTCAGGAAGACCTGCAAGTGGGCTCTGTTATGAAAAATTTCATAAAAGCATCTCTTTTATCTAATCAGACCTAGTGAATGTGTGGAAGTTCTCTTAGGAACTGAAGAACAAATCCGATCTAGAAGCTTCACACCCTTTCCTTCCCGTATGAACCAAGCCAATTATAGAGTCAATGTCTTTTCTGTTGTGGAGGAACCCCAGCCATTCCAGAACAAGTATAAGACAACTAATTCCACATTACAAAACAATTCCTGAAGCCTCTTCTGTACCCAAGCATAGGTGATGATTACCACAGATGATTACTGCAAAGCAATTTCTCCTGGATGAAGGCCAGCGTAAGAGAACTGGTATCATTTCTGTGTCCCCTAGAGACATTTCTTACAGGTGTTACTGAGAAATCTTCAATCCATACTTATAGAAAGCCAGCCAACCACATCTGGCCAACCCGTACCCTAAGCAGAAAAAAATCACCTATTTTGCAATTTCTAGGATTTATTTACAAAACTCTTCCAACATGCCTTGCAGAAGTGCAAGTTTTTTTTTAAAAAAGGAACAAAGCAAAAAATGACTTGGGAGTAGTAAAGACACCATGTTCTGAGTCTAGTAACTGAATAGGGCTTTGAATTCAGACATACAGACACACACACATGCATACACACAAACCTGCATGGCTCATGTTTTGCAATGAGAAAAAGGAGGAAATATTAGGGGTAGCTGGTGTATGTACACCAGCAGACACCACATTTGTGTGTCCTCTCCATGGTGGAGTTCTGAAGGGCCAGAGCCTAAAGAAATTGCAAGGCTTATGCCACCTGCATCCAGTCTTAATTAATATTCAGTAACACATCTCTTTATTCACATTTGATATTAGGAAAAGTGCTTAGAATCCACTCTGATAATGTCAATAAACAAGTGCAGTTTATCTTTCACATTCCTGCACGAGTGTCGGCAACTCTTACGAAAAGATTTTGTAATAAGAGCAATTGAGAGAAAAAAATTAAAAGACACTTCATAGGTGGCTGATATTTTAAATCTTTGCGAATCTCAAAACCATTTTCCAACTTGTGAGTGGAGAGTGGTAAAAGTGACTGAGGCATTTGACACATTTAGACTGTGTATCTGCCTGGGTTAGAATAAAAGGCAGACGAGAACTCCTTTAATTGGAGTTGGCCTTTCTGTCTGCTTCTTCTGTCTTAAGTAGATTAAGATTCTTCTTCGTGGACCAAGGCAGCTTGATCAGTTGATCATGGTTCATCATGTGGTAGATAAATTTTATAGTTAGAATATTAATGCCTGACTTGGCCATGAAGACAGCATTGGATTCTACTCATTTACCCATCAAATTTCAAGCAGTTACGTGGAAGGCATTGGTTTAGTTTCTGGAAATACAGTGAAGGAACTGGGGATCTGGCTTTTAGGGAGTGTACATCATGGTGCTTCATTCAAAACAAGTTAGGGAATTATCTTAGTCCATTTCTGTAGCTTATGACAGAATATCTGAAACTAGGTAGTTTATAAATAAAATGAACTTATTTTTTATAGTTTTGGAGGAGACCAAGGTTGAAAAGAGATGAATCTGGTGAGAATATCACACGAGGGTTCTGAGCATCCTCAAGTCCTTATTCCTCTTCTGATAAAGCTACAGTTCTGCTCCTGTGATAACCCATTAATCTATTAATCCAGGAGCCAATCACTCCATTCATGAGGGCAGAGCCTTCATGATCCAATCACCTCCTAACTACCCCACCTCTCAATATAGCTGCACTGGGAATTAATTTGCAATGTGAGTTTTGGGGAAGACAGACATTCAAACCACAGTAGACATATGTCTTAATTCCATAATAAACTTTCTATGCTCTTAGAAAATCATTCCAGAATCTCAAGGTAATGCTTAAATAGACATTATCAGACTATCTCCCTTTTATTCCTTCTTGTTTTCCATAGTTTCACTTCTATTATTAATCAAAAGAAGGGCCTTTCTAAATACACTAGAGCCTGTGTACGTTGACCCCCCAAAGGACTATAATAAACTGGTCAACATAAAGAGGTCATCAACATAAGGAAGTAGGCCTGCCATACTGATACACACGTGTGGTGCATGTCTGGTCTATGAAAATTAAGTCAATGTAAGGAGGTGGTCAATAGAGAGAGATGGTCAGCTATGGAGGTTCTACTGTATTCCACTATTGAAAGCCTTCAAACTAAAGGCCTAGAGTTCCTTTAATATTTCACATAGAAGATCTTTTCTAGAACTAAAATAAACATAATCTGATTACCTTGCGAGTGCTCTTGGCACTGGATTTGATCAGCCAATTAACTGTGATCTCAGTCTGTTACCATTTGCTTGAGAGAGAAAGGTACACCTATCAAGGACACTTTTAGTTTATCCTATTAAATTAAGTAATAAATTAGTTTACTTGCCTATTACACAGCAGCTGATAGACTAATGGATGATATAAAAGGTTTTGAGTAGTATGAGGAAGAAAGGCAGAGAAGATGAATTTGTATAGATCATAGGCCTAATCTGAGTCTGAACAGTCAAGATCTCATTATATTTGGTACCTATTCCATAGTGAGTGGGTTCACAATTATGCTTCTGAAATAAAGTTGCATTTCCTTATTTAAAAAGCCATCTGCATCAAAAAATACTTTGCAATGTCATTTTAACCTAATTGGTAGACATCTAAAAATAGTGCTTTTAATAGCCACTTTTAAGAAATAAATAACAGTACATGGAAATCTCTTATAAAGTCTACACCTAATTACATTTCCCATGGAAATGATGATTGTTTTGGTCTTACCCACTTCATGGCTTCCTATCTTGTTTTTAATCTCACAACCTCACAGTGACCTGCTGCCAGTTACAAAACCATTATTATTCAACATATTACAAAACAACAATGCTACCAAGTCACCTAAAGGTGACTAAAGTGGTGACTCAGGCAGTTAACTGGGAATCAAGAGTGCTCTAAATTATGTTTTTAATAAAAGAACTGAAATAGCAACAACAAAAATCAAAACAAAAAACTCTCCATTATTGATGATGAATCTGAGGAGAGATTAAAGTGAGTGAAAAGTAGCCGAATTTTCAACTAACTAAAATTCAATGGCATAAGGGAAACCACACCCAACAGAATGCCTTTGAGTTAAAAATACCCTAGGAGTTTACAACAATAGGTGATCCTGCAAGCCTGTGGGAGCTCTGAGAGTGTAGATTCAAGGGGGTTATGGAGTTGGGTAGAACATAACACAAATTCCAGCAACAATAGCATTTCCATTGACCTGGAAATGCTTTAGGCATTTCATTTTCAGGAAAAATGCTCCAGAGATTTTTATGTCTACATTGAAATTAATTTTTTCTAACTCCACCCAGTTTATTTTCCCACTAGACACTTATAAGATAAACATGGAGAGTGTTGACATTTGCATTCAATTCAGTAAAGTTTAATTTTGTATTTTCTTCCCTCTTAACGACTTAACATTTTTTGGCTTTAACAACAACCTCTTGAAATACTTTAACAAAGTCTCCATTTCCTAACACAACCCTGAAACATTATTTTATTTGGCATTCAGATTTTTCCTTCCCTGTTACGAATATAAATAAATTGATAATAAATTAACACAGGACTAATTATCCTGCCAATCCTATTTAAAATACATTCACAGATCAAAAAATTTTTAAAAAACTTTTCTAACACCAATTTCAGAAACACTTCCAAACCATTCCACATAATTTTGGGTCTATGACATAGAATCAATATTCTAGTAAACTTTTCAACTTTTGCTCTTGACTTTGTGAGCTGGAAAAACAAAAATGCTGTTAAAGTTAAGGCAGAGATTTCCTAAAGCTGATTTAGTTTACTGTAGACAGGGTTGAGCATGGTCATGAGCACCTTGGCACACTTCCCTTGTAGAGAGGGTGGTTTATGTCTCTTCACTTTACTTCTGAGTGGCTCTGTTGAGTGCCTGATGTACAGAATACAGAGGAAGAGAGTTTCTGCCAGCCTCAGGCCTTACGTGACTGACAGCTTCCATTTCTGGCTTCCAGAACACCTGGAGCTACCAGCTACCCTGAGGTTGCCATGTTGGAATGGTCGCCATGTTGGGAAGGTCACCTGACAGACCCTTCCTAAAGAGGGCTGAGGCTACAAGACAAAAAGGAGGTGCTCGATCGCCCCCAGACCTCCTAGTCCTGGGCTCAATTTGGAGAAGACATGGTGAAGCCAAGGCTAGTGTTCCCTACCATGCTCTGTCCACAGCCATGGCAATATCAGTACCAAAGTAGTCGTTTTAAACCTTTTAAGTTTTAGAGAAGTTTATCAGGTGCAATAGATAACAGGATCCCTCCCTCCTGATTTGTAGACTTTTCCTAGATAAGTCATGTATCTCTGTGCATCCCTCCCACATCTAGGGAAGGTTTCAATAACACCTCGGTAGTAGACTCAGAAACTGTGAGTTTGGAGTAAAGTACAAGCATCTACATTTTTAATGCTTTCCCTATTGACTGACATATATATCACTTGTTGCCCCATGTGGCTACATACCGACATCTGAATCAATAGTCTTAGTGGAATGATCCCTAGGCCCTGCCACTCATTAGCTATGCTCATTCAGGCCCAAATTCACCTCTACTTGGATGTTCTGTGCCCATTATGGCTAATGTTATTTTTCAGAACATTCCTTAAAAGGGTCCAGCACATAAAGAATTTCTTTGTGACCAATGTGTCCATACTCAACAAGCACCTTTCACACATAGGGGCCTTGTTATGTGCTAAAAATAAGAAATGCTGAAGTATGTTACAGTTTCTGTCTCTAAGCAAACTACAATTGATTCGAAGACTTAAAATACTTCTATTAAAAAACTCAGTGGAGACAAATGAGATTTGTGGAGAATGGACTGAGGAATATAGAAATATCTACTCCTTAATCTGAGTTCTATTTTTGGGTGCGTCTTGTCTAAAAGAAATGTTCAGATTTAAACCATATAAGTTTGTCTCCTGTTTGACAAAGTATTGTTTGACAATTATGTGTTAGAAAACTTTAGGAAGATGTTAGGAGACTTCTGTTCCCTGGTTGGCTGTAGGGGTACAGGGAGCCTTGCTTACTGCATCAGTTCAGAACCCACTGAACATGGCACCTTGTCATGTTCATCTATTAAAATTAAATGTTGGTTTTTAGACTGTTTTTCCCTGGGAGGCCCTGGGAAGCATCCTCTTTTCTAATTCCTCTCTGTTCATTTTGACTACTAGAAAGCTTAGGGCCACATAACAACTCCTAAGAACATTCATTCAAACTGTGAAGTGTCCCCTTGTACACATTTTCAAAACCGAGGGATACAGCAGTAAGAATGTTCTCTGAGTTGGAAGACAGACAATAATTCTTAAACCTGTTAAATTAATAAGAGACTACTTGATTTTGTGAAATGAGATGAAGAAAATAAAACAAAAGGAGGTGGCAGGTGACTAGAAAGTGAGTTCAGATAAGGTGGTGAGTGACAGAATCTCTGAAAAATTTGACATCTCAAATGAAACACATAATAAGAAAGAAGATTTGGGAAAGCGACTGGTTCAACAGAGAAGAGCATCCAAGGTTTGACAATGAAGTTCAAGAACTTACCACCACGCACTTATGTTGGCAGCACTGTATAAACAGCTGGATGAGGTTTCCTAACCTTGGTATATCATTGTCATACAGTTGTGTTTGTGTGGACACGTGGCAGTGTCTTGCTGACATTATGTGCCAGTGTCTTGTGTTCATTGTGGTCGTTGTGTTTTTTTGTGTGCCATCATGAAAATGTCAGAGCTTGAATTACAGCAACAAACAAACATTTGTAAAGTTCTTGGCAAACTTGGCAAGAGTGGAAGTGACATGACGGACATGTTAATACGAGTTAGTGGTAATGGTGGTAATGCCATGAAGAAAGAGGCAGTATTCAATGAATCCATGTTTTCTGCTGTAAGAGAAAGCGTCACTGATGAAGAGAGGTTAGGCCAGCCACTAACAAGCAAAACTGATGAAAACATTGCAAAAATTCATTGAATTATGCAGCAAATCATTTGCTAACTGTGAGAAGCATAGCAGACCAAGTCAGCTTCAGTAGAAAAACAGGAAATTCTTAACTGAAAATCTTAGACAACAACTCATGGATCTTGCATCACAATGATGCACCAACAACTCACGGATCTTGCATCACAATGATGCACCAGCTCATGCAGCAGTGCTATGGGGGAATTTTAGCCAGTAAACAAATACCTGTATTGAAAGACATTTTTGTGACATTCAGGACATCAAGGGTGATATGACATTGATAGTCATTTCAGAAAAAGAGTTGCAAAATTGCTCAGAAGGATGGACTAGGTGCTGGTGTTGGTGTATAACTTACTAAGGGGAGTACTTTGAAAGTGACCATGGTGACATTCAGCACTGGGGTATGTAGCACTTTTTCTAGGATGAGTTTACCACTTAATCATCAGACCTTCTATGCAAAGGCCTTAAGATACGAGCTAGCTTAGCTGTTAATCTTAGCATTTGTGTCTTGTTTTTCTTGCTCTTGGTCTCCCAATTTATGTCTATTTTTGGGTTCCACATCTTATTTGACTGTTATTTTCTTGTACATCCTTTGTCTCTGCTCTCTTTGATCCATTAAAAAATAAAGCAGGACAGTGGAAAGAATGAAATGGTTTTAACAGGATACAATTCTTCATTTGTAGTGCGATAGCATCCTGCGACATTTTTTACCTAGAAAATTTAAATTACGGGTGTGACCAGAATTACATCTACAAAGTCATATTGTTTTAGCCCAGTCTCAAACAAGATGTCATACAGTTGTTCATAAATTTAAGATATTAACTCAATTTTAAATATTTTTCAGGGTTTTAAAAAACTTATTATGGATACATAATAGTTGTACCTACGTGGGTCATTACGAGAGTTTTGAGTCAGACTGTGTTATGGTCCATTGTTTGTTTCACTCCCAGGAAACATAACCAATAGCAACCTTCCTGATTCACCCCTGCAAGTTTCAACTTGCTCAGCTTATCAGGGGTGCTGGGAAGGCTTCATTAGTTTCCATCCACTTGGATTTTATGTTTCTTGATTTTTGTGTCTCTCAAAACTTTCATTGTGACCCACGTATTTATGGGGCATATGTGAACTCAGTACTTTTAATTATAAAGATCCCAGAAATGAATTCTTTATTCAGGTATGTATTGATTTCAGGCAGAGAAGGTCTCCCAGGCAAATCACTTGGCTGACATTCGGGAGTGCTTCCTTGAGCACTTCGCTGTAAAAGTGTGCTCCATGCACTGACTTTTGAGAACCAATTTCATATAACTAATGTTAACTTTAATGACTTTATTAGAAAAAACTGAGGCTGATATGTCAGCATGAGATTAATGGAGTTATGAAAATATATGTGCATGTATAAGGTATATGTCCATTTATAAATTATATGTGAGTGCCACGTTTAGAAAAAGTTAGAGCAGCCAAACTCAACAGAAAACATTTATGTAGAGATATCTATGGATAGTAAATTGTAGCAGCTATTAGTTCGAGGACAAAACAGAAGTCTCCGGTTTTGTCTCAAAATGCTTAGAATCTCAAGTGACATTGGCCTGGACAGTCAGGGAAGGGTTTCGTCTGTCTCCTTTCTTACTGTTGCCAGACATAAAGAGAGAGACGTTCAAGGTTTCAGGTGAATAGAGAGAAAAGTCTTTCCCACATTTCCCCCACTTCTCCAACCCTAAATAACTACCTTTAATTTAGTTGAAGAAATATAGGAGAAGAGGTTAAAAAAAGAAAAAAAATGAAGGCCTGCCTGAGCCGATTACATTTGCCAAACATCTCTTTGCCGTATGACTTTCTGATTCTGTTTTGAGCATAAGTTTTCCAAACCCACTTTATCACAAACAGCCCCACTTGGCAAGCAGTGTGTGTTTCTACAATTTTTGCTCAATCTGTAAAATTGCATCCTTTGTAATTAAAGTGTTTGAGTGAGAATGAGAACTGCAAGTATCATTTTCAAAAGTGGAACACATTTTCCTATAATTGGGACTGTTTGGCACTTAATTTCAAAATTAAGTAATTTTGAAAATATTGCTATTATTTTCAACAAGGAAGATACTATAGGATGTTATACAGACATATTCTAAAGAAATATCCTTTTTATTCATTGCTATAGGTAAATGGATATACCAATTTGTGCAAATGGACAAAAAACACAAATTTTATACTGGATTATAGAACTACAGTTTTAAAATAATTTCCTTCTTAGCAAAGTATCTCAAGAATGGAAGAAAAAGTATCCAATTTACTCAGCCCTACTATGAAACCAATTTATAAGCACCCACACTTTCATATGAAAACTATAACCCAACTACAGCCCAAGATGAAGGGGAAAGAGGAGGGGGAGGGAAGGGGAGGGGGAGGTTGAGTGGAGGGAGGGTAATTGGTGGGACCACACCTATGGTGCATTTTATAAGGGTACATGTTAAATCTACTAAATGTAGAATATAAATGTCTTAACACAACTAAGAAAATGCAGTGAAGGCTATGTTAACCAGTTCGATGAAAGAATTTCAAATTGTATATAAAACCAGCACATTATACCCCATAATTGCATTAATGTACACAGCTATAATTTAATAAAAAATTATTTCCTTCAAGCATGAAATAAATTGAGCTATAAAGAAACATGGGTTTTATTAAACTATGAATAAATGACATACTAAAATAATTCTTTAAGCTGTGAATTTTCATGAAGATTCACATCACTATTAAATGTTTTTTAATTTATTTTAAACCTAAAATTCATCATATTTATTTTTTCCTCTTTCACAGTATATATATATATATATATATATATAGACAATTCTAACTTTGTAAAAAACAACAAAATTCATTATTCACAGAAAGTATCAACTTTTAAATTGAATTCACTACCTGTGAATTTCAGATCAAAAAGCTCAATTCAAATTATTTTTTGTTTAGTGCCTATTCCATGATGATCAGTGGTATATAATCCAGTGGGGGAAAACAGCTGCTACATAAAACCAGACCCCTCAGAATGGTAAGTAAAGGCTATACTAGATAAACTACTAGCCTATAATTGATTTTGCAAAAAGTAACCCAATTAAATTTACAGCTACGATTTGTTAACATGCAGTTTGGTAAAATGAAATGCAACCACCCACTAATGGCAACTGGAATTCCTAATGTCCTACCTTGTAAATACAGAACAAATAGCAAACTTAATAGTCAAATTAACATTAAGGAATAACATATAATGGATATTAGTTATTAGTATTCCTAGAAAAAATAGTATTTCAGAATAAAATACATATATCAGAAGTCATCCAAACAGCTGATGATAGTTATGATATCCAATTCCTTCTATTTCACTAGCACTATAATCAATCCTACTTGTTAGCAATTAGATCAGAAGACACCACAAGACACTTTGAAAGTCAAGAACTGAAGATTTTGTTGGCTCCCTGGTAATAATATAAGCATTATAAAAAGGTAATAAAACATTTTTTTCAATAAAAATGCATTTAAGATTGTTCTATATGTGATAATAAATTTTTAGTTTTTGTTCCCCAAACTGAGAGGTAGTTTTGTAAAAGTCTGTTATTCCTTTGGTGAAGGCCAACTTCAAGCTTGGTTTACGCTGTTTAATTTCTCAGCCTTCTACTCCTCAAAAGGCTGTGTCCATCCAGTCCCCTCAGGACTATCTGGTTAGAACCTGGAGGACTTGACAGGAAAACCCCCTTCTGTGGCAGATGTCCACAACTTTGGAACTTTCCCCATTTTGGCACAGGTCACACCCAAAGGCTGTAATCTCAGAAAACTATCTAAAAATTGCAGGCAGATTGGAGAGCACCTATTCAAGGAAAAATAAGTTTTTCCTAGTGATATCCTTTAGAAAAGCTCCTTCTCACTCTTCCCACCCCCAGTTTCAGAACCTGACATGTGTTGCCAATGCTTCAAGTGTGTTTCCTACCCCTTTTCCCATTCCTTGAACTACTGGCTGTAAATCAAACTTGCTTTGTTGTTGTTGTTGTTCATTTTGTAGGGGTGAATTTGAGCTTAAATGCCCCTGGTTTTACCATCTTCCCAGCCTGGGTATTAGACAGGGACCCCTGGATTGCTACCCGTTCAGGCACCAAATCATGCTTGTGTAATCTTTTAGTAATTGATTGACACTGCTGACCTGCAGACCCACATCCTAATAGTACGTTTGTGATGCTCTGAACTACTCTGAACTATAGTTGGAAACTCCAGAGATGGAGAAGGTTCCTGGCCTGGACCACCACTGCCATACATCTTGGCCTCTATCCTACTACTTAGAAAACCTCTAGAAACCTAGATGGGCATTGTGGCAGATACCTGTAGTCCCAGCTACTTGGAAGGCTGAGGCAAGAGAATGACTTAAGCCCAAGAGTTTGAAGTTGCTGTGAGCTGTGACTCCATAGCACTCTACCAACTGTAAGCTGTGACTCCACAGCACTCTACCAAGGGTCACTCAACATGGTAAGACTCTGTCTTAAAAAAAAGAAAGAAAGAAAAGAAAGCAAGAAAGCCTCTAGAAACCAATGTCTAGATATTTTATTACCACCATTATATGCTACAGCTCAGCTCAAGGGGTGCCTAGTTCTCTCATGGTGGATGGTAGAAATACAAGAGAACAATCATACCAAAGTCTTTATGGCATTACATCTACTAATAATATTGACTGGCCAACACAAGCTACAGGGTCAAATCAATAGTGTAGATTGTCAGCTCCACTGACATTCATGGCAAAGATGGAGAGCAAAAGAACTGTGGATAAATATCATCTATCACGGATGTTATGAATATAGAAGTGAACAGTTTACTGAGGCTCTGGTGTGAAGGGGGCCGCGGTCTGTTAAGAATTGTACATTCCACTATGTTTCCTATTAGTGGAATCAAAGGTGTAGCTGACAGCCATTATCCTCATACAACTTTCTAGGGTCAGTTAATAGCTATAGATTGTGTAAAATCATAGCCTATGCAGCATGGAAATTATTGCATGTAATTTAATGTTTTACAAGTTTATGTGAGTTTTGGAAAGATTGCATCCTCTGAAAAACATTTCAGCACTATCTTAACGCTGAGAACGCTCTGCATTTATCTTTAGATGACTCTTTCTGTAATGTGAATAAAAACATTTCCATAAAAATATATAATTTGATGCCTAATAGATTCTATTATGATGTAATTTGTAACCAATTAGCAGTCTAAAGCAGATAAAGTAAAATAAATAAGTAAAGTTGGTAATAAAAATTAAAATATTAAGCAAATATGTAAATGTATCAGCTTAACCTTCTGCACTATTTTGCATACACGCACTTCTTATGAACATATTAATATTATTACCCCAAATAAAGAATACTTACTTTGATTGGAATTATATTAATAAATACATTTTTCACACTGAGGAATTAATGACATCAGATATTGCAAATGGTAATTTTCTAAAGAATTAGGCACAGCTGAGAGTCTGTAAAATTAGCTTATAAACCACATAGTGAAGCTTTTTAGAAGTATAATAAAGTGAAGTTCATGAAACGCCAACATAGATGAACCAAGTAGCTTTGAGCATTTTCAATTCATGGAAAGGACTTGTTCAAACTAGCAGTTTTTAGATCATAAGTTACAAAGAAAATAATTTTCCTTAAATTAATATCTTATAGCATCTTTATTCTTTGCATTTTGAAGTTAGCAAAAATTAGAAAGGAACACCGCAATCTATACCCTTGAGGAAAAATAATGAAAATTTTAACTGTTATTAATATAAAATATGCTTTTTGGCAGAACAAAATACCTTCCTTCATAAGAATTAGAAGAATTTCTACAATTTCCCCACCTTGTCTGATGCCCAAAAGTAAAAACACAAGCTATAAAATAATACCACATTGACGCATGAGCTCTCACATGGTGTGTTCCCTTCATCTTGGGGCCTTTTCACGTTTTCTATAACTCAGAACTGTTGACTTTACATGGAACGCTCCAAATCTTAAACCATTCAACTCCAGTCCCATCGCCTCAAGTCAAATGGACACCTTCACTAATGCTTTTTTCTCAATCTGTGCTCCATTGTTAAGCTCTTATTTTATGTTTTTCTGTGACTTCAGAACTTAACACTCTATTTGTGTGTACTATTCACGAACTTAATGCATGCATCTTCAAAAGCTACATGAAACTAACTTCTTACATTTGGCACCATTAGTCTTTACCACGATGGGAGGGAGGAAATAGTTCCTCAATGCATGCTCCATCCTTCACTCCTTCACTGGGGTTTTAGCCCAGGGACATGGAATGCTAGCCCTGCAAATTAACAAAAGCTGTGTCTATGGGTAAGCTATTCCCGACTTTAAATATTGAGAGTGACTTTCCATCAGATGAACTTCTACTCTACAGATGTAAAGCCAGAAACAAGAAGTGATGAGACTTTCTGGGAGAAAGCTCAGGAAAAAACATGACAAAGGGAAGCTAAAGATAGATGGACCGGCTCATCTGGTGACACGAAACTGTTTTCACTTTCCGTGTTTTCTCCCAGTTTATTTTATACTCTTCTAAAGGCTTAAAGTTCAGTCAATGTACCAGGCTTTGGATGGTCTATGTGCCTGTCCTCTTTCAGTCCCAATATCAGGCAGAGGCCCAAACTGCTTGATGAGAAAGGAGACTTTTAATACCTTATAATTAAGTTGCTGTGGCAACTTTCCACATTTGCTTCCCACTTAGCAATGTCTCCCAAAATCGAACGTGCATTGGTATTGTTGGGGATCTTTTAAAATTCTAATTCAGTAGATCCAGATGGGGTCTGAGATTAAAGACGTCTCGTAAGCCTGTGGTTTATACCAGGTGCTGCTGGTACAGAGACGGCTCATTAGGCCCAGGCCCAAAGATTCTGATTTCGCTGGTCTGGGTGGATCTTGAACATCTGTATTCTTTAGAACCTGCTGAGTAATCTTCTCAAGAACAGCCTGATTTCTGAAAAACTAGAATAGACCATCATCTTTTCAACAGAAATCCTTTCTCTGTAGCTGGTGTTTATCTATCATGGTAAGGAAATAATGTGATTGCAGAATCTTGGATCGTGAGCCTATATGGTGAGGTGGGTGCCCCCCTTCCATCAATTCAAGCTCCTTGTGGTACGTAAACATCTAACATTCTCATTGCTTTGAAGATCCCTCCCATAAAAAACCTATGTTAATTCAAGGCAAGACCAAACATTCTGAGGCCTGTCCATTCAGAGTGCTCCAGAGATGCTCTGTATCCACCTTACCTGGGATCTTTGAAGAGATGCAAATTTCAATCCCCACCTCAGACTCAGTGAGTCAAAATGTATAAGATTCCAAGGTGGTATATGCAGTCATTAAAATTTGAGAAGTGCTTCTCTAATGTGGAAATTCTCTTGGCATGTTTCAAAAAGCTTCACTTTCAAACATTTGGTAAAAGTGATCATTTTAATATGGTGTCCAAAGCACTTAAGGAAATTAATGTTAGCGCCAGCCAGAATGAATAATATTTGAGAGCAGGATATTGGATTGTTTTTGTTTTGTCTTAGCAGGGTAAAATTGAGGTTACACCAAAGAGCAAAATATGCATTCTTCAAGGTGATCAACAGCCTTGTTGCATGAGGTCACGCACCATCAAATCAACTGTGCTGAATCAGGCCCATGCGCTTGACAAGGAGTGATCGGTCTGTGGTTTCCTCAGGGATGACGTACAGAAGCCAATGTACTAGCACTTTGATTTCCCCCCTTCTATCCCTTCTGACTTCAGCCTCCATAAATTCTTCAAATCTTGTAAACTGCCCTACTGGAAAGTCCACCCAGGAAACACTCTTGCCCAGGTAACTACAGTAAGGGTGGGGTACATGGTACAGCTTCATGGTTGATGCCAGAAAGGTCTATAACAGCCTTGAACTCAAAGTGTGACCCACAGACCAGGAGGATCTGCATTCCCTGGGACTCTGTTAGCATTTCAGAATCTCAGGCCCCGTGCTGGACCTGTGAGCTGGAATCTTCAATTTAACAATTTGAGAAGCAGCAGTGTATGACAGTGTGTTAGATATTGCCTTGTAGAGGTGTGGAGAAGCAGCGGTGTGCATGATTGGAAGTCATACAATTGTTAATATAAAGTTCACAGATGGGATGGAGACTGGTTCGTAAAGAAAAGATCATATATTCTCCACCAGTCATCCCAGCATCAATTGCTCCCTTGTTACGATGTTCTAACGTGCATTGAACTAGCCTATTGTTTTTCTATACTGTATACAAACTTTGCTCCTGAACATGAAATTAATTATATCTTAGATGCTACAGGCTCATTCAAATAGCCCAGATGGAGTGGGATACTTTACATGTGCCAATGATCTGAAAAAGAATCAAGAATTGTGCACATGTCACAATGCTTTGTTTTTTGGTTTTTTTTTTTCAAAAAAGAGACAAGGTATAGAAAAAGGTCACATTTGAGTTCCAACTTCAGGTCACCAATTGCGTCACTTTGAGTACAGGCTGAAGGCCTCCCTCTATACCTTAGTTTAGCGTCTATAAAACCGGGATTCACCTGCCTGCCTCACTATGTGGTTTGTTGCAAGGATAACTCTTGACCTTCATTATATCTTCAGCAGAAGATAGTAAGCCCTACAAAATGGTCTTTGAACAAATGAATGAAATGTATGAAAAGAAACCATCCTGGCACATCATGGCTACTCAGTAATATTAATTTTCCCCTTCTTTTCTGAATAATTTATTACATTTTCATGTAGGACCTTTGGTTGCAAATATACTATCCCATCTTAAATCATATACTCGATTTTTCCTTGTTAAGTATACTAAAAAATGCACGTGCGTGTTTCTCTGTGTGTGTGTGTGTGTGTGTCTGTGTGTGTGTGTGTCTGATCTTTTGGACAACTGTATATGGTTACTAGATACTTGGAAGCTTTTCACTGAATCAGTCAATGTTTAATCATAACCAGTCAACTTCAGGTGAGTGCAACAGAGCACTGAGGGATGAGAGGAGATAAAGCATTTTTATTATTGAAATTGTTCTGAATTGTGAAAGCGCATGGTGATAAGAAAAAGCAGCCCAATATTGGTCACGGTTATGTAACTGTTTAAAAATTCCTAAGGACAATTCACCTCCCATTTCCTGAATTTGGGAATTCCCAACCTTCACCAAGCACTCAAGGCTCAGAAATGGCAAATCTTTGTCCCTGATCTAAATGCAGAGCCCACAGACTACACGGCAATATCCTTCTTGGTGATCAAGGACGAATGGGGGGCACTCTTGACTCCACAGACCGTCCCTTAGGAAGGTGGCCAGCAGTGTCCGGCAGGTTTCATTTCTGCTTCTTCCTCTGTCACCCTATCCCCTCCACTCTCCGTCCCATTCCCAACCTTCTCATTCACATCGGCTCATCTTCAACCTGCCAAGCATACCACTCCCCCCACCTCTCTAGTACTTCATCCTTGTTTACCTTTCTTCCTGGCATATAGCTCTATGTGGCATTGGACCCTATTTTTATTTGATCATTATAAGAAGAATAATTTTATTTTATTCATGCCTAAAACTCTAGCACCAAGATCATTACCAGGCATACCGCAGGTGGTTCAGTGAATAAATGAATCAATAAAAATTATCTCCGTGTCTTGCCTCTCTTTACCACTGGTCTTGAAGATGAGCCGAGGGCCTGAATGATATGTCCACCTAATATCATAGAACACGTTCTCAGGTGAAAGACTGACGGGGGTCAAGATGTCAGCAGACAAGGAACTGATTGTCTTAAATTTCTTTCTGGGGCACAGGATCCTTTCCTGTTTTAAAGATAACCTACCACGCTTCCATTTGAGAAAAAAGTCACTACAGTGTATGAACGAGATTAAGGTTCTGCACCAGGTTTGTGTACGCTGCTCAGTGTCCAGTCTGCGAGAATCCACTTTGGGAATAATGACATCATGCCTTAAGTCTTCTGAATCACATTTTCACCCACTGAGCGGCTCAGACTAAACCAATTACATGATGTCATTTTCTATTTCAGAAAGGAGGCCAGGGCCCTTGGATGGTTATTTACTTCCCATTATTGTTCTAGAGCTATGGCAGACAGCTCCATCTTCATACTAATGGTACCCGATGAAATGATAGCTCACACGACAAGGCTGTCAAAATCCATTTATTAAGCATATGTGATGCTTAGCTACTCAACCTGATGTTCAAAGGAGATTCAGGAGATACAAATATGAGCCAGTTATTTGTTTTGTAAATTGAGAACTGATCCTTTGGCCAATAAAATGTGCCTTTTAGAATGCCAAAGACATCTATGAACTAATTCGAAGAGAACTTACTAAGGAAATAACGTAATATGTGGATGTATTAACTATTAGGCTGAGGCTTAAGTGTATAATTAATGCATATGTTCATGTGCTATTTTTATTTTTTCCCACTTTGGAGATAAGTCCATTTCATTGCTTAGGTTAATTTCAACATCATAAACATAAAAAAGCCAATTTCTAGCAGCACGTGTCACAGGCCGTGGTATGTTCACCAAACCCATTTCCTCTTCTTGGGCATGTGCTGGATCACAGGGCCCTTGTGCTGAGGTGTGGTCACGTGACTTCTATTCCCAGAAAAGAGTGAAAGTGAAAGTGTGTGTTCACAGATGTCCTCCGTTGGTGATCCGCTCTGTTCTTTCCCCACGTTTGGAAGTCTACTGACAGCTGGTGGGCAGGCAAGAGGGAAGCATCTTGGCGCTGTGAATCATGGTTTGAAATAGCCCATCAGAAAATCACTTTGCAAACAAGGAACACTTCTATAGTGTGAAGCTCCTGAGATTGGGGGGCTATTTTTTACAGTATTTTACACCAGAGAGGACTATGGTGACCTTCCTAGCTCCTATCTTATATCGTGTCTTCATCATCTAAAACTTTAATTTGCTAGTCTTCGCTTTTCCAAAATCCTTGAATGGGGCCGGTGCAGTGGCTCACGCCTGTAATCCTAGCACTCTCAGAGGCTGAAGCAGGAGATCATCTGAGCTCACGAGTTTGAAACCGGACTGAGCTAGAGGGAGAGCTCATCTCTAAAAATAGCCAGGTGTTGTGGAGAGTACCTGTAGTCCCAGTTACTTGGGAGGCTGAGGCAAGAGAATCTCTTGAGTCCAAGAGTTTGAGGTTGCTATGAGCTGTGATGCTACACCAGTCTACCCAGGGTGAGAAAGTGAGACTCTGAATCAAAAAAAATATATATTTGAGTGGTCAAAACAAGATCACAATAATGAAGAAAATTTTCTTATATAGAGGCAGTGTCTTGCTATATTGCCCTGTACCTCAGGCTAGCCTTGAAGTCCAGGGCTCAAAAGATGCTCCTGCCTCAGCTCCCTAGAACTGGGAATATAGGTCTGAACCACTATGCCTGGCTGAAATTCTGTTCCAGAGAGAGCTGTCCTGTAAGGTGTTGGTATATCTGACATGAGCCCTAAGTTTTATTACATCAGTTTAGCTGAGATGGCTTTAACTACTATAATGGGACTTGGCTTATTCATTCATCTGGCATCTACTTGATAGTAAAATTATAAGGCCTCTAGAACAGTCACTACAAGCAAAAATATAAAATGAATAATAAAATAATAGACTATATAAAATAAAACAAGTAAAATGAGCGAACATTACAATGAAACAAAAGGACCATCCTTTTGAGTTAATGGTTTAATTTTGTCTGAAAACATCCCACAAAGGTTTGCAAACAATATCTTTGCAATCAAGGTATCTCCGCTTAATTTGCCTTGATGAAACAAAAGTTCTGCTACTTTGTTAAAAATAAGAGCTAAATTTCCTAATGGACACATTGCTACTGCCTTATGGGGGAAGTAAAAATGATCATTTATGCACTTAATGTGAATACATTTAAGATTTTTAAATCTTTTGTACCTTCAACCCAAAGCAATAAGAGCTGGAGAGCAAAGGTTATTTTTCTGCGGTTTGGAAGAGGGCAATGAGAGTCAGTTAACAACTAAACTATTGATTCCTGTTTCCAAAAATAGCTCCATTCTCACTAAATTTATGAGAAAATATGAGATTCACCAAAATATTGCATAAATGAGTTCTCCAGAATTAAACTGGCTTCATCAAAGTTACTGTTTTTTAATGGAGAGAAATTTAACTCAGCTAAAACACAACCTGTAAAAGGAGGGCTATTCAAAGCCTGTACCCTGAGCAGCAGCATGTGTTAAATTCAGAGCTCTTTGAAATACATAACAAAGCAAACCAGCAAAATCCTATTCACCCAGCAGGTGGTCAGTTACGCTGCCCTCTAATGAAAAATAAACATGCCAGCCAGCTCAGGGGAATCACAAATGGTCTCCCATCTTCCCAGGTTCTCTCCACTTTCTGTTTAATTAATATTAATTTCCATTTGGTACAAATGTCAAGATCTTTCCCGTATTAATCTTGACTTTATAACAGTGGCTGCCTCTTCATCCAGGCTTCATCCTTGTCCGGCTGTCCCCAGTCTGAGCCCCCTATGTCAATACACTTTCTTTTAGGGATAATAACATCTTTAAAGCAATGGTTTCCCGTGTCCTGCAAAACCCAAGCCCCCAAAGAACATTATTAGGGAAAGAAAAAGGATCTTGTATTCATGCCTGCCTTTTCTTTTGGAGCACTTATCATGACTGTTTACATATTAAAGGCTCAAAGACGACCTTCAGTTAAGATGCTGAATTCCATTTACTGAGCCTAAGAGCTTCCAGACTATTAAAACCACAGGGTTTTTTTTTTTTTTAAGTATATGATTTTATTTTTTGCAGTTTTTGGCTGGGGCTGGGTTTGTAACCACCACCTCCAGCATATGGGGCTGGTGCCCTACGCCTTTGAGCCACAGACGCCACCCCACAGGCTACTTTTTGATATAAAACATATTAACTTTCCATGGAACAATATGGGAAATAGTAGGACATAGAAGGTACAAATTAAATACTTTACTAGAACTGAGAGAGGATACCTGAGAAGGGTGAGGTCTAGGAGAACAGGTCTTCTCAATGAGACCACAAGGATACACGTGCAGGGTCCTCTCCATGGTGATTCAGCTCTTGGGAATTTGTAAACTGAACTTAAACCTGGAAATTTCCAAGTTCTGTGAAATCCTGTAGTTCTGTAGGGGCTGCAATAGCATCTCCCACTTGGTTCAAACTGGCCAGTGAGAAGAGTACCTGTGGGCAGGAACTTTTTGACTGTTGATAAAAAGGGAAAGACCAAGCCAGTTGGGGAGCGTGGCCATTTGGAATTCTTCTATGCCATAAGCTCCTGGCTGGTAAATAAAGCCCTTCCTCTTACAAACATGGTGTTTGGGGGCTCTTTCTCTCCACTGGGCCTCATCTTCTTGCAACAGAACCAATATGCAACCCAAATGTGAACGTGCTCATAATTGGTGAAACTTAGTTATGTTTGCAAGTGTCCACATTACTTGGTTCTATCTTCCTCTGTCCCTCCTCCCACCCTGTCCCCCACTTTTTTCTCTTTGTAGTTTTGTCAGTAATGACCCACGTCCCATCAATAGCCACTCACAAGAGGGTTAATAAAATAAAAGTTTTAATAAACAAGAGGTTAATAAGACAAAAGAAGACCAAAGCAAACAAACAGAGCAAAAGTGTGACTCAAATTTACAACTAAATTTTTAAACGGACAAAAATCTCAACTTAACAAATGGGCTGAAGATCTGAATAAATATTTCTCCAAAAGAGATAAACAAAAGATCAGTGAGCGCCTGAAAAGATGGTCAGCATCACCAGAACTGAGTAAATGCAAATAAAACCAAGATGAGACACCACCTGCTACCCACCAGGATGGCTCTAAACAGAAAGATAAGTAATAGCAGTGGAACCGTCACAAACCGCTGGTGGGAATGGGACTGGAGGCGGCTCTTCAGCAAACGCTCCTGTCAGTGCCTCAAGGTTTAAACATCCAGTCCCTACATGACCCAGGAATTCCTCTCCTAGGTATATACCAAAAACAAATGAAAACATGTGTCCACACAAAAGCTCATACATGAATTTATCCTTATTCATATCGCCCCCAAAGTACAAATAACCTAAACTATCAGCGGCTGATGAATGAACGGAGAGTTAAAATGCACCATATCCACACAATGGGATGTTACCTAACCGTAGAATGGAATAGAATAACAGATGGCTTTTGTGACATGGACGAAGCTCAGAAAGCTATGCTGTGTGAAAAAGTCAGTTGCTAAAGACCATATATTGTGTGATTCCATTCACATGAAATGTGTAGAGTAATAGAAATGAGGAGTAACGTATTGCTACAGGGTTTTTTTTTTGGGGGGGGGAGATAACTGAAATGTTCTAAAATTACCTTGTAGTGATTGTTGTTCAATTTCGAGAATACACAAAGACCCACTGAATTGTACACTTGATAGGAGCTAATTATATGGTATGCGAATTTGATCTTAATAATGTGATTTTTTACAAAAAGTCTGGTAAAGAGCTGGTCTCAGACAGAGGGAAGATGGAGAAAGTTTGAAAGCTCTTTGTTTTAATTGCTATTTTTGGTGTCTGCGTCCTCCCTCTGTCTGCCTCTCTCTTGCTATGCGTTTTCTTCAAGCACGATCAATTACTGACAATGGTTTTATGTGCGTGTGTGTGTGTGTGTGTATGTACTTTATATATGTACTTGAAAAGAAGAAGGTAGAACTAAGTAGAGTTATACTGACAAAACCCTGAGGTTATAGCATTGACACTAATTTTCACATCAATCAAAGACCTAAATAACAATGGCTAAAACATTTTAAAATATTACCTGACGTAATGAAATGACAATTTCTTAAATTAGAATCTTAATTTAGGGTCCTCCCACCATCTTGGCATATGAGAACTCCAGAGCACCATTAGAGTGAGAGTGTCAAAGCATACATTTTCCTGCTGCATGTGACTGGAGTGTAAGTTCACTCCTCCAGGAAACTTCCTTTCCGGCTAGAAGTGTGTCTTCACACACATCCCTTATCAATCACCTTAAAGGGGTTTTTCGTTTCAAACCCTGTACAGTTTCCTGGAGAAAAAAAACATGCCTTTAGTTCTCTCTAAAGGCAGAGCTCAGGCCTGGCACTTAGGCTTCATTCATCTTCAGAGCTCTGCAACTCAAAGTGTGGTCCCAGGAGAGCATCCTCAGTATCACCTGGGAAACGCTGTGACCTCAGGCTCCACGGTTAGACACCGTGGTGATGGGGCTTTGAACCAGCAATCAGGGTTCTTATGAACCCACCAGTATGAAGAGAGGAAGACAACTGGCTGGGTTTGGACTCCTCTGCTATTTCCTGGCTATGTTGACCAGGCAAGGAACTTTGGGTCCTTGCATCTTAGACTCAGCCTAACTAAGATGAGTATAAAATGAATATCACTTTTACAGCATTCTTGCAGATAATTCAATTAGATAATATATATGAAAGGGGCTTTTAAATATAAAGAACTACAGAAATGTCAGCTGCCATTACAATTACTAAACAATTCACAAATAAGTAACAAATAAAACCATATTATTTGATGTTCCAAATGTTGGCATGTTGGCAGTCTTCTATCTAAATAGCAGGAAGTTTTTTGTTTTTTTTTTTTTTTTAGAGACAGAGTCTCACTTTATTGCCCTGGGTAGAGTCCTGTGGTGTCACAGCCCACAGCAACCTCCAGCTCTTGGGCTTAGAGATTCTCTTACCTCAGCCTCTTGAGTAGCTGGGACTACAGGTGCTTGTCCGCCAGAACGCCCAGCAATTTTTTTGTTGCAGTTTGGCCAAGGCCAGGTTTGAACACACCACCCTCAGTATATGGGGCTGGTGCCCTACTCACTGAGCCATAGGGACCGCCTAGCAGGAGGTTTTCTTTTTTTTTTTTTTAATTAAATCATTGCTGTGTACATTAATGCAGTCATGGGGTACAATGTGCTGGTTTTACATACAATTTGAAATGTTTTCATCAAACTGGTTAACATAGCCTTCGTGGCATTTTCTTAGTTAGTGTGCTAAGACATTTGTATTCTACATTTAGTAAGTTTCACATGTACCCGTGTAAGATGCACCACAGGTGTGGTCCCACCAATTACTCTCCCTCCACCCAGCCTTCCCCCTCCACTCCCCTCCCTTTCCCCTTTCCTCATATTCTTGGGCTATAATTGGGCTATAGCTTTCATATGAAAACTATAAATTAGTTTCATAGTAGGACTGAGTACATTGGATACTTTTTCTTCCATTCTTGAGATACTTTGCTAAGAAGAATATGTTCTAGTCCCATCCATGTAAACATGAAGGAGGTAAAGTCTCCAACTTTCTTTAAGACTGCGTATTATTCCATGGTGTACATATACTACAATTCATTGATCCATTTGTGCATCAATGGGCACTTGGGCTTCTTCCATGACTTAGCAATTATGAATTGGGCTGCAATAAACATTCTGGTACAAATATCTTTGTTCTAATGTGATTTTTGGTCTTTTGGATATATACCTAGTAAAGGGAACACTTCTACACTGCTGCTGGGAATGCAAACTAATACGTTCCTTTTGGAAAGATGTTTGGAGGACACTTAGAGAACTAAAAATAGACCTGCCATTCGATCCAGCAGGAGGTTTTAAAAGCAGGAAATGTTGAGCTATGATGCCATGGCACTCTACCAAGGGACACAAAGTGAGACTCTGCTTCAAAAAAGAATAAATAAATAAATGACAAATAAATAAATAAAAGGAAGAAATGTTTTGAATTGGGAGGAAATTATATTAAAACTCATACGTTTTGTGGCGACATGATGCTAAATGCCTTATACACATAACTCCACTTACAGCTCCTATAAGAAGTAAAAATGTACTATTATTACAGAAAATAATCCATTTCATAGATGAGAAAACTCAGTTTCCCCCAAATCATCCAGTTCCTAACTGGTCTCACCTGATTACACAACCAAGCCTTGAGGGTCCACACTCATAATCAACACACTGATTCCCACCCCTAACCTCAGTGAGTTTTTCTTCTTTATTAAAGTATAATGTACATATGGTAAAAATTCAATGTACCAATTTATGAATTTGTACATATATAGGCGAAACACCTATATGCCTCTGGCCAAAAAAGCCCTTTGAGAGACAGCAGTGAAAAGACTTTGTGCAGGCATACTTGTAAGAAACTGAGGCAGAATCCCATGTGGCCAGATTAGTTGTGGGCCTAATATGACCAACGCTTTGGTTGGAATAGCATTTCCAGACTGTGTGAAGGAATTAAGGTTGACTTTATAAGGCCTATGAAAAAGCCCTTTGGAAAACTGGCCAGATACTCATCGGTAAGCTTTTCTGATCTGTGGTAAGTGATGATGGTCACTTACTGATGGGTCTAGGAATGGAGTAACCTTTCCTGATCTGTGGTAAGTGACAAAGGTTGCTTACTGACGGGTCTGGGTTTCTGATCTATGGTAAGTGATGAAGGTCGCTTGCTGACAGGTTTGGGAAAGGTAATGTCATACAGGTATCTAATGGCACAGATGAAACCTGGGCTCATAAAAGGCTTTTGAGAAGTCCAGCCTGAGAATTCCTTACAAAAGACTCCAGCAAAACCCCCCTGACTTTAGGCCTACATGGGAACAGAGGTTTGCACACAAACTCCTGTATGCCCAAGAAGATTCCCTATGCTTTGCTTAAAGATTTGAAGTAACTGCCTCCAAATGGCATGGTCAGTAGAACAGACATTCAAATCGTCTCTTTCCCCTGTAGCCTCAGGCTTCATCAGATAAGAACAAAGAAAGTAATAACTGACAACATGTTCTTCATTAAGTTATGTTAAACCAGGTTATGTTAAAAGGGTTATGCTCAAAGGTATATGTGGGGTGGATTATCAGATTACCAGGGAGGAGCTACTTACAGTGTGGTGGTTATAAGATGTTTAAATGGATTAATGAAGTCAGTGATGTCCGATGTGCATGTGCAGAGTGATTGTAATGAATATTTATGAGTGCGCATGTACAAGATTGCCTATATAAACCAAATAAAGAAAGCTTGCTATTTTGCCTGAGTAAGCGGATAG
>CAUYTI010020308.1:0-23026 GCA_963575145.1 Galago senegalensis | reverse complement strand
TACTTGGGAGGCGGAGGCAGGAGACTCGCTTGAGCCCAGGAGTTGGAGGTTGCTGTGAGCTGTAATGCCATGGCACTCTACCCAGGGGGACAGCTTGAGGCTCTGTCTCAAAAAAAAAAAAAAAAAAAAAAAGAAAGAAAAGAAAAGCTCCAAAGATTTTGAGATTAAACTCCTAAATAAACAATGAGTCAAAGAAATCACAAAGTAAATTAGAAATTATTTTGTACTGAAAGATCATGAAAACACAATATACCAGAATTTGGGGAATGCTACTAAAGCAATGTTTAGGGTGCAATTTGTAGCTATAAATGCTTATAATAGAACAGATGAGAGGTTTTTTTTTTTTCTTTTTTCTTTTTTTTTTTTTGAGACGGAGCCTCAAGCTATCCCCCTGGGTAAAGTGCCATGGCTTCACAGCTCAGAGCAACCTCCAACTCCTGGGCTCAAGCGAGTCTCCTGCCTCTGCCTCCCAAGCAGCTGGGACTACAGGTGCCCGCCACAACGCCTGGCCATTTTTTGGTTGCAGCCATCATTGTTGTTTGGCAGGCCCGGGGTGGGGACTTGAACCCGCCACCTTAGGTGTATGTGGCTGGCGCCTTAGACGCTGAGCCACAGGCGCCGAGCCCAGATGAGAGTTTTTAAGTTTGTTCCTTAGAAAGCTAGACAAAGAAGAGTTAACTAAACCCAAAGTAGGTAGAAAGAAGGAAATAATAAAGATGAGTACAAATAATTAAAATGAAAGACAGACAAGCAAAGAAGAAAGCCAACTAAAATCTGGTTCGTTAAATACATGGATAAAATCTAGCTAGAGTCATTAAAAGAGGGAAATTATCCATGTCAGGCACGAAAGACAGTATATCCTTAACACATCCTTCAAACATTAAAATATAATAAATTGGTATAGACTTCACACCAATAGATTTAACAACTTTGATGAAATGGCAAATTTATCATACAAGTGGGAGTATCACCAAAATATAATCAACAGAAATATGAACTGAGAAGCTACACACCTGCAAGGACAAAGAGTAGGGACACATAGACAGAGCTGGACTTGCTGGTGAAGGGCCTCGGGAGGTAGGGACTGTCCATGGACAGCAAGACAGCTGCCATCTGCATAGGCCATGGGCTCTCCATTCAATAGGAATTAGCCAGAGGCCCAAAGAGAGTCACAAGCAAGGCCTGATTTTAGCTCATGTTCAAACACAAGCGAGACAGTGTTGTGTAAGGAGCAGCTAGGCTGGTTGTCTGCATAGAGCACTGGGGGACTGTGAAGGGGACAGAGAGGTCTCAGGCCAGCACTGAGCTCATAGCATGCAAAGGTGGAGTTCTGCTGGTGTGTAATCCTAGCACTCTCTGGGAGACCGAGGCAGTGGATTGCTTGTACTCAGGAGTTCAAGACCAACTTGAATGAGACCCCATCTCTACTAAAAATAGAAAAACTAGCTGGGCATTGAGGTGAATGCCTGTAGTCTCAGCAACTCAGGAGGCTGAGGCAGGCGGATTACTTGAGCCCAAGAGTTCAAGGTTGCTGTGATCTATGACACCACAACTGCCTTCTATTCAAGCTATTTTCAAAAGTTTTGTTCAGTATTTTTTTTTTTGAGACAGAGCCTCAAGCTATCCCCCTGGGTAGAGTGCTGTGGCATCACAGCTCACAGCAGCCTCCAACTCCTGGGCTCAAGCGAGTCTCCTGCCTCAGCCTCCCACGTAGCTGGGACCATAGGCGCCCGCCACAAAACGCAGCTATTTTTTGGTTGCAGCCGTCATTGTTGTTTTGGCAGGCCTGGGCTGGATTTGAACCTGTCACCTTAGGTGTATGTGGCTGGCACCTTAGCCACTTGAGCCACAGGCGTCGAGCCTTTATTCAGTATTTTATTTTATTTTTTGAGATGGAGCCTCAAGCTATCCCCCTGGGTAGAGTGCCTTGGCATCACGCTCACAGCAACCTCTAACTCCTGGGCTCAAGCGATTATCCTGCCTCAGCCTCCCAAGTAGCTGGGACCACATGTGCCCGCCACAATGCCTGGCCATTTTTTTGGTTGCAGCCATCATTGTTGTTTGGCGGGCCCGGGCTGGGGACTTGAACCCGCCACCTTAGGTGTATGTGGCTGGCGCCTTAGCCGCTTGAGCCACAGGCGCCAAACCATTGTTCAGTATTTTAACAGACTTAATTAAGCTTTGGATTAAGACTTAAACAAGTAGCCAAAGACCACCTCCTATGCTATCTCAATCCTGCTTCTGAGAATGTGGCTGATAAGCAGGATTATATAAATTATATCAAAAATCAGCAAAAAAGAATTTTTCAGAGTGAACTTCATTATACTTAATTATTAAATCAGTTTTCTACACAGCAGCATTAAACAATTTCCAACTTTTTCTGTTTCCCTTTTTCATTTTATTGCAATTATTTTCTCTTGGATTTGTTCTTTCCATGTACATTTTTCACTGACATTTGATTCATCCATTAGTTGTTTTTTATTTAATCTGTTATTATACATTTTCTCTTGGGACCACTATTTCTACCAAGTCCAACTTTCTCTTGTCCACATATCCTTGCAGGTATAAATTTTGTCAAGATGATTTTATTTTTCCATTAATTGTTAGTCAACAATAAATTTTGTTGCATGCAGTTGTAACCCTCAGCTTTGAGTGCATTATTGACCGTGTATTGAATTGTGAGCAAATCCATGAGGAAATCACGGGTGGTTCCGGAGGCACCGTCCAGAAGACCCAGAGTCAGAGGAGTGGGCCTGTGGCAGTTCAGATTCCCCCAGGCTGAAGCAGTGGGCTGCCTTCTGCTTTATTCAGCCGCAATTTCCCTATAACCCAGGAGACCAAACTCCCACAACCTCCACTTCCCACAGTCCACCCCAAGGGGCCAGACTCTCTCCCATGGTATGGGCCGCAGCCCCACCATGCCTCTGGGCATCACAGTCTGAGAAGGTATCATAGCCCTGCTCCCTATGTCACAGTCACAGCCACCACCCCCATCTCATACACAGCCCTTCCTTGCCCTAGTTGGGGGAGGGGAGCTACTGGACTCCTGCCCCACTGGTTTCAACGTCATCCTCTCCCTGGCCAGCATGGGTATGGACTCACTCACTTGGGCCTCTCCTGGGAGAACTGTCTCTGAGACCATGCAACACCATGGACTCAGATGTGAGGCTCAAAAGAGGTGCCCTCAGGGGTGTCTCCAGAGCTGGTGTGGCATCTTTGCTGCCACCCATGTGGGCCCCTGGCCCTCAACTTGATGGCTATCCTCTTCCTCACAAACAAAAAGGACAACCAGGAATGGCGTGGGCAGGGCTCCTGCAGGCTCAGGCCTGGTCCTCACATCTGTGAGCAGTCTGGGTGGCCTGTGGCCCTCACTGTACTGTGCTGAGGAGGGCAGAGCGTGCCCTCCTGAGGCAGCCATGGCTGTGGGAGCTGATGCATGCCATGGCCTGTGGGGATGACCATGAAGTTCATTTGGACTTGAGATCAGTTCCCAGGTACCTAGCCATGGAGGGGAAGGTCCTCACCCCTGCACACCTCTCTGAACGGGCACAGGTAGGGAGGGGTGGGGCAGGCCTGTAGGGATGGGGGAAGGGACAAGCTTCAGCTGATCCCAGCACACAGAGAACAACCAAGGGAGGGGCCTCCAGCCCTTGGCCCAACCAGAGGACACACTGAACAGATAGGCTGTGCTGGGCCTCACTCAGGTTCCTGGCCAGTCCCTTTTGCCATGGTGGTCCCCATCAGCCCTGTGCTTCAGATCAAGGGACCAAGGTACTGAGGGTGGAGTCAGGGCACTGCCTACCACCAGGCCTTCATCTCACCACTGGTCAGAATCTGGCTGCCCTGTGGGTCTCAGGCTCTTGCCAGGGCTAAACACCAGGGCAGGGTCTCTGACATCATAGGCAGAACCAGCCTTGGCAGGTGCAAGGTCTATGGTGCTCTTGCCTGCTTGTATCAGGCAACATGGCAGGGATAGGGGAGAGGGCTCTGAAAGGCAGCACAAAGAAGTGGGAAGAGCCCTCCAAGACTCGAGTCACAGCCCCAGTACTCCCATAGGGCCTAGGACAAGCCAGTCTGTGCCTCCATTTCCCCATCTGTGAAATGGGAGCAGACACTGCTGGGAGAGCTCTGCCCAGGTTTAGGCACACAGCCCAGCCCCACTGCCTGCTTGTAGAGGAGGGAGGACACCCCAAGTCTTAGGAGACAAGGAGGGAAAGACAGTCCAGGCAGCAAGCATAGCAAGCTGGAGCCACAGAGAGCGGGCTCTGGAAGCTTGTGAGCAGTGAGCCATTTCCCAGGAAAAGGCCAAAAGCCACTCAGTGCTGCAGCCTTCAGGGCCAGGCAGGTCCCAGCAGGTGGACCAGGAAGGGCTTTGGCAGACACTGAGCACTGTCACCCTCCCGTAGTGCCTTGCCAGCATGGGGGCAGTGAGTGACCCCTGAGATCATCCCCAGCCTGAGTCTGAGGGAGGTGTAGTTTGAGGCCCAGGGTGGGTAAAATCCCCCAATTCACAGAGGGAAAGGGAAGCCCTCAGTGTGGGATAAGTGTCTCAAGTAATACCTGGTTTTGAATCCTGATGCCTTGGAGGCAAGTGCTTTCTCCCATGGACACTAGGGACCCTTCCTAACCCAATAAGAGGAAGGCCTGGGGGGTCATTGTAGTAGGTACTGCAGCCCACCTCTAGGCCAGATGTCCTTCCCTGGGAGGATGAGCCCCAGCAGGCAATAGGCAAGTCACCTCCTTCCTCTAATCTCCAAGGGTAAGAGGGTCAGAGACAGGCAGGTGGTGGCCAGGATTCCGGCAGGGGGCATGAGGCCTGGGGGAGTGGATGGGTCAGCCAGGCTAAGGCCAGCACAAGGCTGGGCTGGGGCTGAGCATGATTGGGGGTTCTGAGCAGAGCCAGGATGGTGCAGAGCTGAGTGTGGCATGGCCTGGGATGGCCCAGGTTCCAAGACTGAAGGGGACCAGACTTCCCATGTGGGCAGGCCTCCACCTGACTGCCTCAGTTCCCCAATCTGTCAAATGAGGAGAGTGATGCCAGGTGATCCCCGAAGGCACTGAGGTGGAGAGCACCAGGGAAGGGCCCTGGGGAGGGCAGGAAAGACCCCGCAAATGGGCCCGCCTGCAGGGGCACAGAAGCTGGTCTCAGTTTCCCTAAGAAGTTAGGTACCAATGTCATAATAAAAGCCCATATTTGAAGGCCAACATTCAGATGCTGCTCTAGTTTATAAATCAGAGTGTCTTCAGGAGTTTGATGTCAACAGAAATACTGCACTGTCCTGCAGTTTATATCCTTTTATTTTTACTTTTAAGTAAATACCTTTTCTTTTTTTGAGACAGAGTCTCACTATGTGGCCCTCAGTAGGGTGCTGTGGCATCATAGCTCACAGCAACCTCAAACTCTTGGGCTTAAGTGATGCTCTTGCCTCAGCCTCCCAAGTAGCTGGGACTATAGGTGCCTGCCACAACACCCTACTATGTTTTGGCTGAAGTTGCCATTGTTGTTTAGCAGGCCAGAGTTGGGTTCAAACCTGCCACCCTAGGTGCATGTGGCCAGCGCCATAACCCCTGTGCTACAGGCACTGGGCGCCTGTAGCTCAATGGTTAGAGCACCAGCCCTGTGCACCAGGGGTGGTGGGTTGAAACCCGGCCTGGGCCTGCTAAAATAAATAAATAAATAAAAATATCTTTTTAAAAGGAGGGGAAACCTCGGTTGTTTTCCTAATTTAAGAGGCCCACCATACCCTTCGGGCAGATTAGCCAATCAGAGCAAGTCTAGTGGTACTGGTGAGTTACCCACCTTCCAACCCTATTTCCGACACAGACCTACAAATACGGTTTCCTAAAATCGTGTCCCTCCCAACGTTACAAGTGGAGGATCCTCAAATTAGCCTATATCCTAGCAAACGTGGACAGACGTGGACAGCCAGAAACTCACTACATGGCCATGGGGCACACGGCGGTGTAGACGTAGACCGCCCTGGAAGGCCGTGCAGACACCCCCCTTCCCGAGGTATCTGCTGGTCCGGAGCCCGCACTGCAAGAAGCTTCTCTTCCATTTTCCAGTCAGATTAAGGCAAGTCTACAGCCAAAAGAGAAACAGCCAAATCCCTGATGCATGCCTTTGCCCCTCCAGCCACCAGACAAACTGGGAACCGAAGCCGGCCTGGTGCAGACCCATGGACCCAGAAGGTGCCAGACACGGGGCTTAGGGAGAGCAGCGCTCCGTACTGGGGCGCATCGCGAGCGTCCAAACCGACTGTTCCCCGGACCACAGAAGGGCTGAAGGAATCTCAGCTGTGTCCAGGAAAGTGCTGGGTCCTGATACCATAGAGGTCTTACTGTCAGGTGGGGAGGGGCTTGCTCAAGGCTGGGAGGGCGGGGACAAGGTGAAGCCTCTCTCCATAAGCGGGCAAAATGGGAAGAACCCGTTGGTGGATGAAAAGTGAAGGACACGAAGTCTCTGCCACGTAGAGAGTTGGGGCCGTATAGGCTGCTGCTGTCGGATTCAGAACCAAGTCCAGAGCCGTGCTTTGGTTCTCGGACCCTACCCCTGGGGGTGCAACCTAAGGCGAAGGGAGTTGTGGGGGATGAAAGCAGACAAGCCGTCGCCCAAGCAACGGAGGTGGGGGCAGGGCGACCAAGTTCTGTCTCCATAGAGACTGTGGCTGCTACGCATCAACATTACTAATATTGTGTGCACCCCGACGGAGCCCACAAGTAAAGGTTGGCGGTGCTGCCCTGACCCCTGAGACTCTCTTTCCGCGATTCTGTCTCCCCCAAACCTGACCCTAAGACGTATCTCAGTCCTAGCTGGGGACTCAGAGTGTTTAGGCTTGGGAAGAGGAGGGACTAAGCTGGGGGAGTCGGCAGGGACGGTGCGCTCACAAGTCCGGGTGTCCCAGGCCCCATCCCATGGCGCCCAAGAAGAAACGCGGGATGAGCGCCGGGCGGCGGCCCGGAGCCTCAGGCGACGGTGGTGAGCCGCCGCCGTCGGAGCGTGCGCAGTACTTGCAGCGCGAGTACGCTCTACTGTCGGAGCAGCTGGAGGCCTGCGAGGAGCGTGTGGACCAGGTGCTACAGGAGAACGCCTTCCTGGACCGCGAGGCGCTGCGCCTGCGCGAGGAGAACAGGCTGTATGCGAATTACGTGAGCGCGCGCGCCCAGCGCTGCGCCCACGCCATCGTGCGGCTGGACCAGCAGAACCGCATGGACCTGACGCAGATCCGCTGGCAGCGCGGAGAGCTGGTGGCGCTCTACGGCGGGCGCGAGGACGGGGTGCGCGCGCAGCTGCTGGAGATGGAGTCGCGCGCGGCGCAGATGGCGCGGCAGGTGCAGGAGCTGCAGCCCTACAAGGCCAGTGAGCGCCCACGGACTGGGCGGGGTTGGGGTGGGCTGCGGGGCCGGCTGGTGGCGCAGAGTCCTGCGCTGACCCCGCACCCCTGCCGCAGGAGCTGCAGCTGGAACAGCTGGCCCGGATCCGGGCTCTGGAGCGCGAGCTGCTGCACATGCGCGTGGAGCACACGCAGCTGCTCCACCGTGTGAAGCGGCGCTTCTTGGAGGACAAGGCGGCCTTCGAGCGCGAGGCGCGTCAGTGCGTGCAGTCCCTAGCGCGGCGTGCAGAGCGGGAGGCGACACGCGCGCTCATAGCGCACACTCAGGCCATCAAGGCAGACAACGGGCGCCTGCGGCAGGAGCTGCTGCGGCTGCTTCGTCGGGCCCAGCTGCTGCACGACACACGGCGCCAGCTGCTGGAACAGCGCGAACAGTTGCATCGTGAACACGAGGACACGCGGGACCTGGCGCGCCTGCATGGCTGGCTGCGCAGAGGCCCTGGGGGCCCGCCACTCTGGCAGCCGCCGGTCTCCTTCCAGCCCACCTCCCGTCCAGCGTCCTTAGCCGCCCCCCTGGGCCCGTCGTACGCTTCTTCCCGGGCGGGGTCGCCTGCTGCTTCCCGGTCACCATCTGTGGGCCGGTCGCGCCCGGCTTCTCGGGCCCCATCTGTGGTCTCTTCGCGGGTGGCTTCCAAAATCCGATCATTGGTCCCATCGCACGTGGGCACCAGGGAGCCATCGCTGCCCACTTCAAAACTGGGCTCCCGGGTCCCATCCTTGACCCTAT
This sequence comes from Galago senegalensis, assembly GCA_963575145.1. Taxonomy (NCBI): domain Eukaryota; kingdom Metazoa; phylum Chordata; class Mammalia; order Primates; family Galagidae; genus Galago; species Galago senegalensis. The sequence continues at coordinate 14,905 of CAUYTI010020308.1, read as the reverse complement.
CACGTGCAGGGTCCCGGGTCCCATCCGTAAACCCATTGCGTGCGGAGTCCCGTGTCCCATCCCTGACCTCGTTGCACACTGCTGGGTCCCGGGTCACATCCAGGACCTCGTCGCGTGCTGGGTCCCGGGCCCCATCCCTGACCCCATCCCTGGGGCAGTCTCTCTCCGGCTCTAGGATGTCTTCTCAGTCCTCAATGCCTGTGGCCTCGCAGGACAACCTCCCTTCAGAGAAGTCTGTCCCCAAGACTCCCGCAGGTGTGTCCCCTGATTGGGCTCTCCCTCCACAATCAGTGGAGGGTGTGAACACTGACACTGCAGCAGACGCAGCCTCAGGGAGAGCTTGAACATACAGGGAGGAAGCCCTAGAAGGCCCTGGGGTTGGTAAGGCTGGTGCGCAGGACGCTTGTTTGGTGGCTGCAGTTAATAAAGATGTGACCTAGTATGTATGGCCTGCAGGGGCCACTCATTCACGTATGGGGGTGGGGGTAGGTGGCGCACATGGACTTTTGTTCCGGCTGCTTCAGGGAGGCTTTGTGTTTAATCCACTGGTAATTTGTTGGTAATTTTTAAATTTTAATTTCCAACTTGAAATTGCAAGAACAGCACAGAGAACTCATGCTGTTTGTCCAGATGCACCACAGCTTACCTTTCAGCCTATGCATGTTATTTTTCTGGGTCTTTTGAGATTGATTTGGCTGGAGATATTACACCTTAACACCTACTTTAATGTGCATTTCCTGATCATAAGGATATTCTACATTCCTGCAGTACAGTGCCCCAATTAGGAAATTTTCTGTGGAGAAGATACTGTCATAGCTCTCAGGCTGCTGTGCAGGGGGCCAGATGCAAAGCAGAGGAGGCCAGGGTGTGGCCCAGGGAGGCTACTGCTGTCTGACACCCATGGCAATGCCCACTTGCAGAAGCTGAGCTTACTGCTCTGGAACCAGCAGGAGGGCACCTTATCCCTGTCCCAGTGGCTGCTCAGCAAGGAGCAGCAGGCCAAGTTCCCAGATGTGGCAACCCTGAACAGCCTGTTCTAGTTCTGCATCCTGAAACACCCAGGGCCCTAATGGCCCAGAAGCTGGTGGCTAGAGCTTATCCTTTGTTCCTGAGTGCTCCCTGGTAGAGGTAGACCAGCTAACTCTGCCAACAGTGTGGTGGGCATGTTGGTGGTGAGGCACCCCAGGGGGCTGCAGAGGACTTGAGGTGGAAGGCTGGATGGAGCACTGCTCAGAGACAGCAGCCTCCATTGCACGTCTGGAGATGGAGCAGGCCCAGAAGGCCTGAAACTCCCAGGAACAGAAGTCCTTTCAACAAATACTGGAAGTACATCATTCCTGGCATTCTGTTCCTCATGTCAGCAATACCAGACAACAGGGGCAGGACCAGAGGTGATGGTGAGGTCAGTAGCCAATGAAGGACCTCCCTTCCTATGAGAGTCCCTTGTGTCCTTGGCTATCCCAAGAAGGATTTGCCAGTCCCTCCCATCTTGCCATTCCAAGAGGGTAGGACACACCCTCCCTAGGGCTGGCAGACTGCCCAGGCAGGGCCCTTGTCCTCAGGCCTCTGCCCTCCTATTGACAGAGGAATGGCTGGATTTGGGGCCCTTTGACATGGGCACCCACACCGGCTACATGACTCTCCGCTGTGACCTGGTTGTAGCCCCAGAGGCTTCCCTTTGTTGGCAGTGCAGAGTCCTAGATCCTAGGCCATTTGACCATCTCCCACCTCATGCAGTTTGTGAACATGCTGAGTTCTCTTCATTCCCTGTGCCTTTGTCAGATGTGTTTTCACCCTCCTGTGGGCAGATTCCCATGGCGCCCCCTCACTCAACTGACACTAAACATGCCCTAGATTGGAACAGTGTCCCCCAGCTCTTTCCCACACTCTGTGGGGCCCCCCTGGACTGCATTGCAGGACTGGGGTGGCCAAGGCCCTGAGCTCCACTCCTCCCAGCCCTGCCCCTTGGGGTCGCCTTATGACCTTTGTGCGCCCAGTGGGGATGAGCAATCCTCATTTTCAGGCTTCCAGGCCCTCCACAGGCCTCCAGACCTGGTGAAAACTGGTGAAGATAGAAAAGAAACAAAGCAAAACCAACAGCTAGTGGAATCAAGAGCAGATGTTGTAGCTCCTTCCCAGCTTTGGCAGGTCCTTTGCAGCCCATTACCCTCTCACCATTTATGTAAAGACACTGACAATACATTGAAATGTGGGAATGTTAGGAAACACTGCAGCTTCCAGCGCCAAGACCGGCAGCAATTTTTGCTACAAGACATTTGTGATGGCTTGGCGCCTGTGGTTGAAGCGGCTAAGGCACCAGCCATATACACCTAAGGTGGTGGGTTCGAATCCAGCCCAGGCCCGCCAAACAACAATGGCTGCAACCAAAAAATAGCCAGGTGTTATGGTGGGTGCCTGTGGTCCCAGCTACTTGGGAGGCGGAAGCAGGAGATTTGCTTGAGCCCAGGAGTTGGAGGCTGCTGTGATGCCACAGCACTCTACACAGGGGGACAGCTTGAGGCTCTGTCTCAAAAAAAAAAAAAAAGACATTTGTGATGTGCAGTTTATTGAGACCAGCTATTGGTTTAATATTATTCAGACACAAGAAAATGGCCATTCTCATCACCCTCATTGCTGTATGACACCCAGCTGTGTTGTGTGGTAGGTTATTATTAAAATGTTCTCCAAATGCTAACCAATCAATGGTAGCTCTCATTGACATGGTGCTGCTTGCCCCAACAGTGTCTTTTGTAGCTGGCCCTTCCCAGGGTCATGCACTGCACTTAGTTGTTCTGTCTTAGGGTACTCAGGTCTGTGATTAAAAAGCTCTCAGAGGTCCAAAATTCTCCAGCACATGTGGCAGGCCAGCGTGGGAGGCCAGTCAAGATGGTATGGGTTCCAGGCTAGCACCAGGCAGCTGAGTCCTACAGGTCCCAGCAGTCCCAGGATGTCCCTCTGAGTGAGCCTTCTTCATCCTTCGCTGCAGCTCCTCCCTGTAGCAACCCAGGAACTGAGCCACAAAGCAGAAGACTGAGGGTTCCTCCTTAAGCAGGAACCTTACCTGACTGCCTACAGTCTGGCAGAGAAAGGGTGCAAAAATTACAGTTACACACACACACACACACACACACACTGTATCACGCCTCACAGGAAGCTAACAGGCACCATCCCAAGTCCAATGCTTAGGGTTATTTATTTAGAAAATTGGAGGTGTGTTTACACGAGGCAAAAAGGGAACAGGTTCATGCTTCAATGAAATAGGCAGTTCTTTGTTGAGGGAAGAAAGTTATCAGGCTACAGGATGGTGCATACTAAGTTACAAATCAAAGAATACTTTGGGGAAAATTTAATGAAGGAAAGTTAAAGTCTTCAGGTCAAGGTGCCTGCTGCTGCAGGGTATCTGCTGTGATGTTCTGGTTTTATTTATATCCTTGTCTCTGAGCTGTTGATCTCTCAGTAGACATTTCCCAGACTACTCTGCTGGACATTCCAAGCCCCCTTCACTATCATAGTTATGCATTACACTGGGGGAGCTGAAACTCAGGGGCATAATGAACTGGAGATTTTAGGGGGGGATTCCAGGCTACCCTACCTTTCACCCACACCCCGGAAGTGCCAGCCTGGGTTCCCCATCACTTGAGGACCCCTCCAGCTCAGCAGTGGTGTTCTGCCCCTCCCAATAAGGAGCTGCTGGGCCTGAGCTGTCTCCAGGTCACCTCAGTTGGGGGCTGGGAGAGGGCAGTGCCCTTGGTACCACTGGGGGCTACATCCTTGCCTTGCAGGACATGGACCTGAGATTCATCTGGAATCTTAGCACTGGGTTGGTTTTTGTACTGGAGGAGGCTGTTGTGAACTTAAATAAAATTTTAACCCCCCTCCAAGCTGACTGAATGGATCATCTCTTGGCCAAGGGGACTCCCCACACAAAAACAAACCCTGTAAAATTGCTGGCCATGGGAGCAGCACCTGTGGCTCAGTGAGTAGGGCACCGGCTCCATATACCGAGGGCAACAGCTTCAAACCTGGCTCCAGCCAAACTGCAAAAAAAAAAAAAATAGTCGGGCGTTCTGGTGGGCACCTGTAGTCCCAGCTGCTTGGGAGGCTGAGGCAAGAGACTCACCTAAGCCCAGGAGTTGGAGGTTGCTGTGAGCTGTGATGCTATAGTATTCTACCAAGGGCAATAGAATGAGACTGTCGCTACAAAAAAAAAAAAAATTGCTGGCCATGAGGAGAAGGCAGGCCAGATGTGCCTAGTTATGCTTTGTCCACTCTGGAGTTATTTTTTGTAACAATGAGATACACAATCATTAATAAACCTAAGGACATGTTAAACCACACTGGGTCACTGATTTACATAACAGATTCCTTGAGTCTTGGTATCTGATCAGTGGCCTGTCTTTAACTAGTAGACCACCTTAAGTGAAACGTTCTAAACATTTGACAAAGTTCTTTTCTTTAACCAACTGCAAATCAAAGATTCTTTAAGCCTACTTATACTTTGTAATCTCCTGCTCTGAGATATCCTGCCTGTTCAGGCCAGACCAATGTACACCCTCCATGTATTGGTTTATGACTTTACATGTAATTCTTGTCTCCCTAAAATATACAAAGCCAAACTGTAGCCCAACTTTAGGGAGTCCACTTGCTCAAGGCTTCCTGAGTATAGCTCTCTGGGCCATGGTTGCATACACACACTCAGCTCACAATGCACCTCCTTATATTATTTCACAGTTTTGAGTTCTTATCCATTGACACCATGAAAATGGATGAAGGTGAGGTGTCCCCGTCATTGAGTTATGTTAAACATTAAAAGCCAAAGGCCTTGTGATACCTCCACGAGAAGATATCAATGCCAGCTGGAGCCTTCATAGTGAGTGGCATGGACAAGATAGGAACCTCCTCTGTTAGCTGCTATGCCTGCTCCTGGGAGAGAGGCCCCACATGGTACTGGGAACCAAGCTGGAGGCCTGCAGCAGCCTCCCCAGCGGGGCCTACAGGAAAACTATGCCAGCAATATGTCACAGGGAAGGCAGTCACTACTGGGAGTCCCTTCTAAACATCTGTTTACACACACAGGCTGTTTGCTCCCTATGGCAAATGGCAGTATCTTTTACATAGGGCTGCAAACAAAGGCCGCAGTCAGCACCCACCTACCCTATCCAGTGGGAGTGGGATGCCATAGGACGCATGACCCCTGAAGTCACAGAATCAGAGTAATTGGATAGAATCACTCCAAGAGGACAATTCTGCTAAATGCCATTAATATTTTCCTCCTCAGAATCCTTCCCACCTGTCATTGTCCAAGGAACTCAGAGACATGTCTTTGCATTAGTCAGGCCACATATACATCAGTTGGGTGGGTTAACATGGATGCTAGCAGAATATGGGATATTACAGAGAAGGGCCCTCTCTGTGTAGAAAGTTACAGTTATACCACAGATTCTGCCAATGCCCCTGGCTGACAGGCTGGTGGCCCCCTCTAGCATGTGCCCACTCTGGGGGGGAGGTACAAGAGTCCACATGGACAGGGAGACAGCATCGTTCCCTAAAACCTGGGAGTTTGGCCCACACCTTCAGGGGCTTGTTAGTTGTGTGGCACACATTTGTTGCACAGGGAGGTGTGCAATGGGGTGGCCTTTCTTGCCAGGGATTACACATACAACCCCATCCAGATGCCTCATGATATAAAGAGCCTGAGGGACTGTTTCCCACAGGGGTGGGGGGGATGACACGTGTGCATTAGTTCCTGGGACAGGAGCACTAGATGCTCTTAAGTCAGAGTTCCTGCTCAATTCACAACTGAAGCTTTAAATCACACAAAGGAAGGTGTGTTGTGAGGAGATAAAACCTGTAGGAGGAAGGAAAGTGGTTGCACAAAAGAAAACAGCCCTGAACGCCTAAACGTGTTCACTGATGCTCAGGGTGCAATGTGCACCTTAATAGGAACCACCCGGTGAGCATATATTCCAGATGATGAAGATAATGTTACTGATGTTAAAATCATTTAAGTGCCCAAATCACTTAATGAATATAGGAAAAATTCACTAATGTAGAAAAATTAGGAGTCTTGGATTATTTTTCTGAATGGCTGTGTTCTTTGCCTCTGCATTGGACCTATGTCTTATTAGCATAGTAACTGTGATCAGCATTTGTTTTGTTGCAGGATATATTGTGGACTGTACGCATGAACTATTGCCACGAGATACAAGCCACTGTACAAACCACAGCAGCTGTCCCCCTGGTTCCCACACAGGGGTCAACATGGAAGAGTAAAGAATGTAAGAGCTGAAGTGGGGTGAATTGAGGGGAGAATGCAAGTTCCCCAATACTTCTAATGTTGAACAGAATTTGTGCAGGTTTTTCTTTTTTCTTTTTTTTCAGACAGAGTCTAACTCTGACACCCAGGCTACAGTGTCACGGTATCAGCACCCTAACTCACAACAACCTCAAACTCCTGGCTTTAAGTGATTCTCCTGCATCAGGCTCCCAAGTAGCTGGGAATACAGGCACCCACCCCAATATCCAGAAAGTTTTTCTATTTTTAGTAGAGATAAGGTCTTGCTCTTGGCTCAGGTTGGCCTCCATTTCCTGAGCTCAAGCAATCCACCTACCTCGGCCTCCCAGAGTATTAGATTATAGGCATGAGCCACTGCACCCAGGCAGTTTTTCCATTTTTTAGAGATGGGGTCTCACCTTCCTGAGGCTGGTCTCTAGCTCCCAAACACAAGGGATCTACCCATCTCAGCCTCCAGAGTGCTGTGAGTGCAGGCATGAGCCACCATGCACAGCCCTGTACAGGTTTCTTTTAAACTTAGAAATATATTGGCTCGGCGCCTGTAGCTCAAGCAGCTAAGGCGCCAGCCACATACAGCTAAGGTGGCGGGTTTAAATCCAGGCTGGGCTCGCCAAACAACAATGATGGCTGCAACCAAAAAATAGCTGGGCATTGTGGCGGGTGCCTGTAGTCCCAGCTACTTGGGAGGCTGAGGCAGTAGACTCGCTTGAGCCCAGGAGTTAGAGGTTGCTGTGAGCTGTGATGCCACAGCACTCTACCCATGGGGACAGCTTGAGGCTCTGTCTCAAAAAAAAAAAAAAAAAACTTAGAAATATACATTGCAGCAAGAAAGCAGAAAGAGACACAAAGCACAAAGGATATTCTTAAGTAGCTCCTTTACATTATTAGCCATAAGTCTCAAGATCAATTTAAACTGTTCTAAGCAAGTCTTCAAGAGTGACAGGTAAAGACGGAGCAAGCAAGGGCGCTGTTGGTTTTCCAGGGACTCTCTTCTGGCCTGGGTGAGAATGGCGGGGGGTTGGAATGGCCCGTGGAATTCAAGGAGAACTTGTCCACCAAAAATACATAAAGAAAACACAGGAAATTAGCAAGGGAAAAAGAAAAGCAAATAGCTTGACTGTCCCTTGAGAAAGCAGAGGGGCTCAGAGAGCAACAAAAGCAGAAGGCAGCCCACAGGAAGAAAGTTGTGCTGTCAAGCAAAATGACAGGCTGCCGGGAAGATCAAGACTTTGTGGAGTCGACAGTCGTCACATGTGTTACAACTTACCCTCATGAAAATGTCTGTTTTAAACTTTACAGCTTGATTTAGTGTGATATTTTAGAACCATTCTTCAAAAAATTACATACTAACCATGCAAAATGTAAATAAACTGTTTTAAACTGCTTTTCTTGCCTTATTACCCTTTAGTTCAGGGGTGTCCAAATTTTTGGCTCCTCTGGGCCACATCTGAAGAAGAGTTGTCTTGAGCCACTCATTAAATACGCAAACAATAATGAAAGCTGATAAGCAAAAAAAAAAGGTCATGCAAAATTTTCATGGTATCTACCACCACAGATAAGCAAAAAGTCCTCACAAGATCATCCTAATTATGCAGCAGCCTATTCAGAGAGGCTTTTAAAATCATCAAGCAGATCCTGTAGTCCCAGCTACCCAGGAGGCTGAGGCATGAGAATCACTTGAACCCAGGAGTTTGAGGCTGCCATGAGCTATGATGATGCCATGGCACTCTACCCAGGGTGACAGAGACTCTGTCTCCCCCCTGAAAAAATTTTTTTTAAATTTCACACAACTGTGTCATAAAATGAAAGCCTTGGAAAGGATTAAAAACCAGGTAGAGGAGAGACCCCAAGCATATGGTCAGCTGCTTCCTGCCCAACACTCAAAACTCTGTGTTGTCCACTGCACCTAGATAAAAGCTACACCCTTCCCGACAGACCTTCCCTCCTGTGCTCACCTGAGGCCTTCCCAACTCCCCCACCAGGCAGGGAACAAATCAGACACCTGCCTGACAGCCTGGGATGGAAGAAAAACACAGGCACTTTTACAAAGGTTTGGAATCTGTAGGTTCCATGGGGTAGATAACAACTTACGGTGGAGAGCCCTGACAGCTGCACTGGCCAGAACAAGCTAGACAGAGCTGCTGGGCCTCCGTTAGGCCTCACCCTGCAGGAGCAAACATCTTTCCCCATTGGGGTGTATGAGCCAAGACTGACCCAGAAAATCATCCACTATAGACAGAATTGTGTCCCTGCTAAAATTCAAATGTTGAAGCCCTAGACTAGTGGTTCCCAACCTTCCTAATGCTGCAATGTATTTTCATTGTTACAAAGGGGTCGCGACCCACAGGTTGAGAACCGCTGCCCTAGACCCAACGTTTTGGTCCCTCAGCGGGAGAGGGAGAGGGTCTTTAGTAGGTGATTAGGTTTAGATAAATGAGGGTGGGGCTCTCATGATGGGATTAGTGCCCTAATAAGGAAAACAGACAGCAGGGTTTGGTCTCTGCCAACCACCAGGACATCCTCTGTAAACCAAGAAGTGCGCCTCCACCAGAAAGGGACCACCCTGGGACCTGGATATTGGACTTCCAGCCTCCAAAGATGTGAGAAAATAAATTTTTGTTTACACCACCTAGTCCATGGTGTTTTGTTATGGCAGAAAGTACAGATTGAGACAGCCTCATGCCTTCATTACTCAGCAGCTAGTCTGAACAATCTTCACCTCTACCTGGTGATTTTTATTTCTGGCTAGATAAGCAAGAGACACAGAAGTTCAAAACAAAAATTTTGTCTCTTCCCCACAATATACTCCGTGGTGAGGATGGCCACTCTCACTGCCCAAAGTTTCTTTTTTTCAGAGACAGAGTCTCACCTTATGGCCCTGGGTAGAGTACTGTGACATCACAGTTCACAGCAACCTCCAGCTCTTGGGCTTAGGTGATTCTCTTGCCTCAGCCTCCTGAGTAGGCCACAACACCTGGTTATTTTTTGGTTGCAGTTTGGCTGGGGCTGGGTTTGAACCAGCCACCCTTGGTATATGGGGCTGGCACTTTACTCACTGAGCCACAGGCACCACACCACCCAAAGTTTCTCAAATGACCAATCCCAGGAATGCAACCAAGGCTCTGACTGGCAGAGCTGGGCAGAGGCTTTTGTAGCTATGGTGGCCCTGACCCAACCAGCTCTGGGGTACCTCACAGCTGCCATGGTGGTCACAAAGTTCACAACTTGTGGTGGTGGCTGCAAGCATCTTTTCTACTAGAAGCACAGTGGCCTAGGGCCATAGACGCAGTCCCATGTCCACAGTACCAGCTAATCTGGGGAGCATCCAGACCTCCCAGGATAAACTAGGCCTTCTGCCTCACCCCTCACTGCACACCCCCTGGCCATGTGCAGGGTCTGACGGAGGAAATGGTAGTCTCGGCCATCCCGGCCACCTGCTTCACCTAGCCATAGCTCCCCAGTTCAGCTCATCTTTGCTCTGGGTCAGGTCTGAGGGGCAGGGCTGCCCAGACCTCCAAGCAGGCTCCTGTGTAGTCACATGACAGTGGAAGCAAAGCCTTTCCAAATTTGCACATTCGTTACTTTCAGTAAGGACAACAAGACCCAGTGCTCTTTAGCACAGATCTGCTGTACAAGTCTGTCCCAGCTGGAGCAGCACAGGGCAGTGAGCGTGGAGCCCTGGCGTCACACTGGATGCCACCATGTTCAGGCAGCTCTGGCCATGAACTGAGGTCTTCCCTCCCTCAGTGTCGCAAAGCGCCTCACTTCTGAGTCCCGGGCAGGCTGCAGGAGGGACTCTGCCTCTGCGCAGGATCACAGCTGCCCTGTGGACAGAGATGGACAGAACACAGCCTGATAGCACACAAGGGGCGAGAAGCCAGATGGGAGTGACATTTGGTGGCAGGGCTGAGTGCCTGAGCCCACCTGTGGGCATGGGGCAGGGCAGACAGGTCAGTCTCTGATCTGAGCTGGGTACCCGGGCAGGCTGGGTGGCTGCACAGCCCTGGTGCCTCTCCAGGGTACCCAGCACCACAGCACAGCTGCCACCGTCACCCTGTGTACTGCTGAACCTACTTCTCCCACATGGGAATTTTCCTATAGAGCTACTTGGGACACCTGGGAAGCTGAGCTCTTCTTTCCAGGTTGATTTTGCAAACTACATGAAGCACAACTGCTCACTGCAGCCCCAGCCAGGTCCCCAAGACCGTGCAGCCCATGGCCTAGCAGCCTTATGCCTCTCCACACCTGTGAGTTCTCTGGTGCCATGGGAAGAAGTCCAGGTGGTAGAAGCCTTTTCCACAGTGGTCACACTTGTGGAAACACCTGGTCAGGTGTAGCCTTGGGTGGATGCTGAAGCCCTTGGGCCAGCCAGAGAGGCATTGCTGCACTGGGCGCAGGTCTAGGGCTTCTCCTCGCTGTGCACCCTCTGGTGCTGGCCAAGGTTCTCCCTGGTACGGGGTTCTCCTAGGTGTGCACCAGCTGGTGTGACAGAAAGTTCCACCTCTGAGTGAAGCCCTTACCACAGTCACCACATGAGGCTTGTGCTCAGTGTGGACACTGCGGTGCTTGGCCAGCCCATCCTCAGGTTGAAGGCCCCACACACACCAGGAACATGTGAAGGATGTGGTCCCGTGTGCGCTGTCTGGTGACCAGCCAGCCGGCTATGGCAGCTCAGTGCTTTCCCACAAGTACCACAGATGAATGAAAGCTCGGCCCCCTGGGGCCCGTGGCACCACCCACTCGCCTTGCACTGGAAAACTGCAGGCTTCTCAGCAATTTCTGAGGCAGTTCTGGGAAGCTGCTCATTACCTGAGTTCAAAACAAAGTTTGGAAAGCCCATGCCTTCCTGGGCTCTTTCTTGCCTGTGGATTTTCTCATGAGCCCAACTCAGTCAATCACAGAGTCTCCTGTGGTCAGTGGATTTCCTTGTCCTTAGGGAGGAAGAGACACACTTGCACAGAGTTTGTAGCCCCACGAACCACCAACTGCATGGCCAGGCCATGCAGCAGCAATCCAGCAAACCATAAAGAGACACTACCAGACCGGGCAGGGTGGCTCACACTACTAATCCTACAACTTCAGAGGCTAAAGCAGGAGGAATGCCTGAGGCCAGGTGTTTCAGACCAGCCTGGGCAACACAGCAAGACCCCACCTCTATAAAAATAAGAACTAGCTAGGCATGATGGTAGGCAGCTATAGTCCAAGCTGCTTCAGAGGCTGACATGAGAAGATTGAGCCTAGGAGTTCAAGGTTGCAGTGACCTATGATTGTGCCACTGCACTCTAGTCTGGGTGACAGAACGAGATCTTGTGTCTAAAATAAAATAGAATAAAAGAAAAGCTACTAAATATGAAGCTACTTATTTCAATTTACTCAGGGAGTTCAGTCTAAAAATGCTGCATATTAGTGATAAAGAAATTGTGCTCAAAGTAGCACATAGATTAGCTAAAAACAGTGGGAAATGTAAAATGAACTCAGTGTTCACCCCACTAGGCAGCAGTTACACAAATCCTGACATGAGGGGAACAAGAGCTGGTTTAAGTGGCCTACGGGTCACCTACATGTGGACTGCCTACAGACACAAAAGATGCAGTCTAGGGTGGAGGGCGCCTTCTCACCCTTCGTCTGTCTGTGTCACAGGCCCTGTTCATACAGGCAGAGGCTGCCCAGACCCGGCATTCAGAAGCCATGGGAGTTTTCCATGAACCTGAACCATGCACCCTCTGAGCCGTAAGCTTTCTCCAGCCAGGAAGGGACACTCTCCCCAGCCAGAGGCTCCACGCTGGCAAGGGGGCTCCACTGGTCTCATGTTCTCGCAGATCCTTCACTTCACCTCTGAAAGAATCTGAAGTGAAAAACAAAACCCCCTAGAGTTGAAATACAGTCTTCTTAGGAAAGTATCACAAGAATGGAAAGATAAATATCCAATGTACTCCATACTAATATGAAATCAACATATAAACAATTACATGTTCCTAAGAACAATACACTATTATAGTATTCCCAGTTTGGGGATAGAGGGAAGCGGGACAGGGGAGAATGGAGGTAATGTGGCAGAAGGAGGGATGGCATGAGGTGGCATCTCACCTAATTTCACATTGTGAGGGTGTGTAACACACCCCCTGGGTGAGGGGCTCTTCTACAAATGGAACTTTACCCTGAAGTGAGAATAATGTAACCTAAATATTGTATGCTCCTATCAATTTTAATAACGTTTTAAAAAAATAATAAATTTAAAAAAAAAAACCTTGTGACAGCCACCCATGACTACTGCCTCATTTAATGGAGGGAAGCACAAGTACTGTCCCCATTTATAAATGAGCACATAGTGCTTAAAGCAAAGTCCCACCCAAGGCCGCACAGCTGAAGACCCTCACATGGAGATGTGTCAGGCTTGTGACCTTACCCATGACCCCATGTGGCCATCAGTTGGATGCAGACACCCACACTCAGGGTCTCCACAGCAGAGCACTGGGCTGCCTCAAGCCCACCTGAGCTGCACACTGCTCCTCTCTTCCCACCTCACACCGCAGGGCCCCAGCATGACTGCCTGTTGGTGCCACAGCGTGGCCAGCACTCCGTGTTGCTAAAGTCTTTCATCTAAAATACTTTGTGTCCCCACTCTACTCAGCTGATGCTGTGTGCCTAACACTCTCCCAGGAGCCACAGGGACAGAAGGCTGGTCGCAGCCCAGCCAGCCATTGTGGTGTTCACCTGTCCAGGGATCTCCATGCACTTCCTAAGACTCAAGTGTCTCCCAGTCTTCAATCCATGGCTCATCCCAGTGTGTAGGCAAGAGATGGGGTCCAGCCTGGGACTGCAAAATCCTTCCCCAAATAGAGAAAAGGAACTGTTTTATTTATAGAAAGGACAAGTGAGGGTCCAGGGCTCAGACCAGCTCCAGGTCAGCAGAAAACAAGCCCAGAGATCTGGAGAAGCTGCCCCAAAGGAGAGACAACAGGGAGGGGAAAGGGAGTTTAGACACCATCCCCTCTTTCAAGGCCCAAATAAGGCCCTAGTCTGAGGAAGGAAGACAAGGTTTATTCCAAGGAAGCCCAAGAGACATGTCCCTGCTCAGACTAAGTGTGAGACAGACACCCCTGTCTACCCAAGTCAAGAACCTCCAGCTCCTCAGCCTCCAATACCACCCTGGACCAGGCAGGTTCCAGAAGCTGAGGGCACAGCCCTTACCCAGTGCAAATAAGATCCTGAAGTTGTCCAGCATCAGAACCCAATGGAGGGCCCTGTGGCCGGGGTCCAGACACTCCCTCTCCTCCCTGGAGAAGTATACAGCCACGTCCTTGAAGGTCACTGGCCCCTGAAACACAGATAGCTCCAGAACTGGCAGACTGCCTGAGCTCACCAGTTCAAGACCAGTCTAAGCAAGAGTGAGACCCGTATCTAAAAAATAGCTTGGCACTGTGGTGGGCACCGGTAGTCCCAGCTACTTGGGAGGCTGAAGCAAGAGAATCACTTGAGCCCAAGAGTTTGAGGTTGCTGTGAGCTATGACGCCACAGCACCCTACCAAGGGTGACAATGTGAGACTCTATCTTAAAAAAAAAAAAAAAGAAAACAAATTGAGAGATATTGCATGTTTATCTCATGGTAAGTTTTCTGTTCTCCCTAAACTGATCTTTAGATTCAATACAACTCCAAGCAAAATCCCAGCAGGCTTTTCATAAAAAATAATAGGCTGATTCTAAAATTTATATGAAAATGCAAAGGACTTTGAAGAATCTGAAGGACAAAGAAGACTTACACTACCTGATTATAAGACAACCTATAGGCCTGGTGCCTATAGCTTAGTGGCTAGGGTGCCGGCCACATACACCAGAGGTGGCGGGTTCAAATCCAGCCCAGGCCTGCCAAACGAGAACTAGAACCAAAAAATAGCGGGGTGGGGCAGAACCTGTGGCTCAGAGGAATAGGGCACTGGCCCCCTATACCAGAGATGGCAGGTTCAAACCCAGCCCAGGCCAAAACTAAAAAAAAAAAAAAAAAAATAGCCATGCGTTGTGGTGGGCACCTGTAGTCCCAGCTACTTGGGAGGCTGAGGCAAGAGAATCGCTTAAGAACAAGAGTTTGGGCTCAGCGCCTATGGCTCAACCGGCTAAGGCACCAGCCACGTACACCTAAGGTGGCGGGTTCGAATCCCCAGCCCGGACCCGCCAAACAACAATGAGGGCTGCAACCAAAAAATAGCCGGGCGTTGTGGCGGGTGCCTGTGGTCCCAGCTACTTGGGAGGCAGAGGCAGGAGACTCGCTTGAGCCCAGGAGTTGGAGGTTGCTGTGAGCTGTAATGCCACGGCACTCTACCCAGGGGGATGGCTTGAGGTTCTGTCTCAAAAAAAAAAAAAAAAAAAGTAAAGAGAAAGTAAGAACAAATAAACAAAACATTTCAAACCACAGAGCCACCAAACTTACCACAAAGCCCGGTTTTGTTTTTTGGCAGTTTTGGCTGGGGCTGGTTTTTTTTTTTTTTTTTTTTTTGAGACAGAGCCTCAAGCTGTCCCCCTGGGTAGAGTGCCGTGGCATTACAGCTCACAGCAACCTCCAACTCCTGGGCTCAAGCGAGTGTCTTGCCTCTGCCTCCCAAGTAGCTGGGACCA
>CAUYTI010020303.1:0-14512 GCA_963575145.1 Galago senegalensis | reverse complement strand
GAATCCCCAGCCCGGGCCCGCCAAACAACAATGATGGCTGCAACCAAAAAATGGCCAGGCGTTGTGGCGGGCGCCTGTAGTCCCAGCTACTTGGGAGGCAGAGGCAGGAGACTCGCTTGAGCCCAGGAGTTGGAGGTTGCTGTGAGCTGTAATGCCACAGCACTCTACCCAGGGGGACAGCTTGAGGCTCCGTCTCAAAAAAAAAAAAAAAAAAAAGAATCTGCATATGAACTTCCGTGGATCACCTTAGAAATATAGCTGTAGATATTTGGGAAAAAGTTTTACTTTCTAATCTTTCTGTTTTTGCTTTGTGTTTAAGGATATCAGTTTAGACTCAATAATAATTGATAATCAGGATGATTCCTTCAGAGCGGAAACGATTATCCAGGATTATTCGTATCTTATATATATAAGTGAGTACTTTATTTTTATTAATAGAAACAGCTCTAGTCTCAGGTCTGTATAAGTTGGTCTACAGTCTAGGTCACTATAATATTTTATACACTGTTGTCATTTTAATTTGTCAGTTTTGATCATTTTTTCCCTTGTTATTTCTTTATACTAAAAAAATTGTATAGTAAATAGCAATATGACCTCACGTTTCCAAGTGTAAGTGGTCGGATGCGGTCAAGGTCAGTAACAGCATGTCTGTGGGTCACGTGCTCCTGTTGAGCACCGTCCTGCCCGGTCGTGTTGCCGGCCTTTTACTCCCAGCTCTGCTGAGAGCTGCTGGACTGCAGATCTGTGCTGTGCCCCTGGGCTGCCTGTCCCTTCATGGCTACAGACCACTTTGTATTGTTTGGTTGGGATAAGAGGAGAAGGTGGGGAAAAGTGAGGACTCCTACCCACACCAGGAAATAGATGAAGAAACAGAAGTTCCATAGTCAAAAATAAGAAATTCTTAGTTGCCACTCTTACATTGGAAGGACTGAAATAATGCAAAATTATAAGTTCCAGGTAACCATACGAACACAGTGAGATTTAGCGTAGACATTTGTAAAAATATTCCTTGCTTCTCCCTCTTCTAGAATCTAAGTTCCTTAAGGGCAGAGATTTTTCTTTGTCATTAATTGTGTCTGTAATATCTAGAAAAGTGCCTTTGGCACATACATGCTCAAGTTTTTTTTTCATCTCTAGAGAACAATAAGAAAAGAAGAACTAAGCTAAGTCCAGGGCTGGCCTTTGTACACACCTGCATGGATATACACATACCTACACAGACACTTGTGCATCTGCACACACACACATGCATGCACACATACACAGACACATGTCACACACACGCATGCAGACACAGACACTTGTGCACGTGCACACACATGCATGCACACATACACAGACACATGTCACACACACGCATGCAGACACAGACACTTGTGCACGTGCATGCAGACACAGACACTTGTGCACGTGCACACACATGCATACACACATACACAGACACATGTCACACACACACGCATGCAGACACAGACACTTGTGCACATGCACACACACGCACACACACACAGGCACATGCAGACACACGCATGCTCACACAGACACTTGTGCACATGCATGCAGACACAGACACTTGTGCACATGCATGCAGACACAGACACTTGTGCACATGCACACACATGCACACACACAGGCACATGCAGACACACGCATGCAGACACAGACACTTGTGCACGTGCATGCAGACACAGACACTTGTGCACGTGCACACACATGCATACACACACACACACAGGCACATGCAGACACACGCATGCACACACAGACACTTGTGCACATGCACACATACTGTCTCTGTGGGCTGCTGCCTTCCTGCTTCGTGGGACTGTCAGTCAGGACTGTGTGTGGACTAGTCAGTCAGCCACTTGCAGGGAATTCAGTATTACTGTTCAGTTCATAGGGAGAGAAATTGAAGAATTGAAGAAACACATGTTTACATAACACGATTCTCCATTCTGATTGTGTGCAGTTTCTTTCCTTTGGTCTCTCAGAATGTGTATTCCTTGTCTTGAGGGGTTTGAAATAATGTGTAAGAACATTTAAATATTCCTATGCGGTATAAACGATAAACTGTGTATGGATTGAAGCTGGATTTTTAACTAAATTCATTTTTCTATCCCAGGGCTAAGCCACGAAGTTCAGGAAGATTTTTCTGGTAAGCTTCCAAAAAACAAAATTTTGTGTGTGCCTACCTCCACACACATACAAAAGGAAAGTCAGCATTTGTCTCATTTTCCGTATGTTTATTTTCATGGTGCACATACCCGTGTGATGTGTATATATTAATTTTTAAATATTCTCCTCCCTCTGGCTTCAAGGTTTTTCTTTTCCCATTGCTCCTTTCATTGCTTTGCCCTTTCTTATTTTCTCCTTAAAAAAAACCTTGTACCCTTTCCATTCTTCCCTCCTGAGCTTTGACCTGCTCCTGACTTGCAGGTAATGAAATACACTAGACTTGGAGGTGACTTTTCCTTACTGTACACAGTTGAGATTGTCTGACGCTGCCAGGACTCTCTGAGTTGTGCGCACTGCTGCCTACAGCCTGCGGTGTTGGAGTCACACACTGTCCAGCAGCAGAAGAGCTCGTGCTGGCTTGGTGACGGCACAGGGCTCAGGGGGGTGGCACCGTTGGGGCACGGGACCTGCCAGTGTCTCCCTTTCCCATACGTCATAGTGTAGATAGAAATTGTAAGTTGCATAAATTGTTGAATTATATAAATTAATCTTTGAAGTTAAGGACCATGGTTTTGTTTTGGTTAAACTTTAATTGGTGCTCACTGAATTGAATCCATCTCTTAAGAAGTTGTAAATTATTGAGTTCCGTGTTTGCATGAGGGAGAGTAACTGTGTTTTTGATCTTTCAAAATGTTCAATTTATAAAATTTATATCATTATATAAAAGTCTATTTTATTAGACTCTATATTCTGAACTATTTTAATCATTTAAAAAATAAAAAGATAATCTAAAAGGCTTCTGATTTAAGGTTCAGACTTAACTTTGTTAATTCACTCAGCATTTAGGAGGCCCTCATCCCCCTGAGGCTGTCCTTGTGTTTATTTGGCTCAGGGTTGGGCCACTGAGTTTACTCATAAAAACCCCTTAGATTCCAGCTAAGAACTGTTAAAAGGGAGTGAATTAAATTTGCATTTGACTGAATTGTATATCTCAGCCCATTTTTTTAATCCATGTTAATTAGTTGCTATAACTATATTGGAATTCTTTTGAAAACTAGCAGTGTATATTACTTTAGCCCTTGATTAATTAGTTTGAAAGAAGTTGATCTGAATCTAAAATAACTTAATCTGTATTTAATGCCACGTAAGGCATAAACAGTTATGATGAGTGTATGAACAAGGTCTTACTTATCCCATTCATGCTCAGTGTCATTCATATCAGGCTCAGACATTTAGACTATTTAAGAAATAATGATTTTTAAGTAAAATGTAAATCCGAGTGAAATTTATCTTATTTTCAGCAAAAATTGTTGAGAATGTGGGAAAAATAGAGATTGTCCTGAAGAAAAAAGAGAATACTTCTTGGAAATGTCTTGGTCATCCCCTGGAGAATCATAATTCATTTATTCCAAGAAAAGATGCAGGTATGTGCTATTATTTTATTATGCTAATTCATGTTCACACAATTGTTATGTTACATAATTGTGCCAGAATTTGGAAAGCTGCTTTGGCACGAGCTGAAGGGTCCTCATATCTGTCTCCCTCTAGAAAGTCTGAAAGGAACCAGAGCTCCTTGGTCTCTTGTCCATCGTCTTTTTTTGGTAGAAGTTAATTTCAGACTCTGCTGTTTAATGCTCAGATAACAAAGTCAGCAGGTCATGACAGTTTGGGTGAAGAAGCCGCTGTTGCTAAGACTGTTGACCAGCCGTTCACTCTTCGGGCTGTCTCTTAGGAAAGATGCGAAAACAGTTCTCAGTTTATGCCCTGTACGTACATAGGACTTTTTTTCCTATTAAAGAAAGCATGCTTGTACTTTCTCTACATAAGTAAACCAGTTTCTCAGTTTACTCCTAAAGGATGATGCCATTCATTTCCTTCTGTTTCTTTAGCTTTTTTTAAAGTCTCTAAGATATAGAGAAAAGGGTACATGTTATCAGTGCTCTGCTTGATGAAATTTCACGAAGTGGACACGTCCTGACGTTCTGCTTGTTTTCAGCACAGATTGGTCCTCAACCTGCAGCCAGGTTCATGCTCTGAGCTCACCCCGGGCTCACGCCCTGAGCTCACCCCTGATGCTGGGCTCACACTCTGAGTTCACTCCTGAGGCCAGGCTCAAGCTCTGAGCTCACCCCTGAGGCCGGGCTCACGCTCTGAGCTCACCCCTGAGGCCGTGCTCACGCTCTGAGCTCACCCCTGAGGCCGTGCTCATGCTCTGAGCTCACCCCTGAGGCCGTGCTCACGCTCTGAGCTCACCCCTGAGGCTGTGCTCACGCTCTGAGCTCACCCCTGAGGCTGTGCTCACGCTCTGAGCTCACCCCTGAGGCTGTGCTCACGCTCTGAGCTCACCCCTGTGGCCGGGCTCACACTCTTATTTTCATTTTGTCCTTTTCTTTTTTGGGGAGATTTCTTTAGCTCTTCTGTTGAGTTACTCAGTTTTACTCATATTTTTAACTTGTAGGAACTCTTTGGGTTTCCATTCCTTTGCTTTAAATTCCCATTCTTAAAAGCTTGTCTTATCTTTTTCCAGAATTACTGAAAATGTTCAGAGCTTTCTTCTCCCCTGTAGCTGCTGTGTCATCCAAGTCTGTTCTTTCTTCTACTGTCATTCACACCAAATGCTTTCTTAGAACGTCTGCTGACCCTTGATGACCTGCTCCCCTCTCAGGGTGGGATTCTAAAAGCTGGTGGAAACCATGTGTGCGTGTGGCTGGGCACCAGTACACTTCCTATGTGGCTGGGCTGTTTCTCGGAGAAGTTCGGTAACTGTTTTCTCAGGGTCTAAAGGGAGCAGTGTCCTCCTTGAACCCAGAATCTCAGCAGCCGTGTGGGAAGGAGGCTGAGGAGTCTGTAAACGTCACTTAATTTCTTTCCTTTCTTCCTTCTGTCCCCTTCCTAGAATACTGCCTTAGCTTGCAGGGCTGCCCGGCAGACCGTATGGCCTGGGGCTTGACAGCAGAAACCGTTTGCTCGCAGTTCTGAAGGCTGGAAGTCCTGGTCAGGCATCAGCAGGGTTGGTGTCTTCTGAAGTCTCAGCTACCTTTGAGAGACCCATCTCTGTGCACAGCCATGTTCTAAGATGGAGGGTTACGACCTCACCATGTGAATTCAGGAAGGAGACCCAATCCAGAGACCTTTGGTTTTACCTTTCTGGAGTGCTGATTTCTGATACGTGGTTCATGGTGAGGCTGCACTAGGTGGGGAGGATTGAGGGCCGGGGGACGTCCAAGCTCCTTGACTGAACTTACATCTGGAGCAGGTTTCGCTCCAGCGTGACCGATGGCAGTGGTACCTGATCCTGCCAGTTTCTGGGTGTCACAGGCGTCTTGTAGTGTGAGTTGGTCTGTGGCTTTCCACACCTGCAGCTTAGGACCCTCTTTCTCGGGTCTGCTGGTCAGTGGCCAGTCATTGCTGCCTTGTGGGCTCCAGGTTTATGGCTTTTGTCTCTGATTCCATTCTTTATGCCTGTGGCTTGTACCTTATAAAGTAACGAACCACACATAGCTTCTTTGCTGTTACTTTAGGGGATTCAGAGGAACTAAGTGCACGTATTCACTTTATCATCTTTAAATATTTAAAATTATTATAAATACTTGGAATTGTTGCATGAGATAGAGAAAGCCAAACTTTTTCCTCCTTTCACCACTCAACACAGAACTCAGCTGGTCGCTAAAATGCATGGATTTCTTCTTACCAATGGGGTGTTCTATGGTTTAACTCAAGTCTGGTACTAATTAGGGTTCAGTGCAGACTCCACAGGTTAGGGGCTCCATCCTAAAGATGCCCCCCCAGCACAGTCACAGGTTAGGGGCTCCATCCTACAAGATGCCCCCTCCAGCATAGTCACAGGTTAGGGGCTCTGTCCTACAAGATGCCCCCCCAGCACAGTCACAGGTTAGGGGCTCCATCCTACAAGATGCCCCCCCAGCATAGTCACAGGTTAGGGGCTCTGTCCTACAAGATGCCCCCCCAGCACAGTCACAGATTAGGGGCTCTGTCCTACAAGACATCCCCCCAGCATAGTCACAGGTTAGGGGCTTCATCCTACAAGATGCCCCCTCCAGCATAGTGACATGTTAGGGGCTCTGTCCTACAAGATGCCCCTCCAGCACAGTCACAGGTTAGGGGCTCTGTCCTACAAGACATCCCCCCAGCATAGTCACAGGTTAGGGGCTCCATCCTACAAGATGCCCCCCTCCCAGCACAGTCACAGGTTAGGGGCTTCATCCTACAAGATGCTCCCCCCAGCATAGTCACAGGTTAGGGGCTCCGTCCTACAAGATGCCCCCCCAGCACAGTCACAGGTTAGGGGCTCTGTCCTACAAGACGTCCCCCCACAGCACAGTCATAGGTTAGGGGCTCCATCCTACAAGACATCCCCCCAGCATAGTCACAGGTTAGGGGCTCTGTCCTACAAGATGCTCCCCCCCCAGCATAGTCACAGGCTTCAGGTTGTGACCTACACTTCCCCCCAACAGTTTGTAAATTGAGGGTGTCACAGCCCAGTCCTTGGGTGTCAGAATTTGCTAAGATGGCTCCCAGAGCTCAGAGGAACATTTAAGTGTGTTCCTTTATGATGCAGATATTGCAGAGGACACAGAAGAACGGCTGGGGGAAGGGGGCATGGGCCAAGGGACGGAGCGTGGGTCTCCTTTGCCCTGTGCGTGTGAGACCTGCTCCCGGCACCCCTGTGTTCACTTCCTGAAGCTTATCACCCTTTTCCTGGGTTTTTATGAAGGCTTCATTACAAGGCATGACTGGTGACATCATTGGCCACTGGTGTCAGAGTAGCCTCCACCCTCGCCCCTCCCTGGAGGCCTGGGGATGAAGCTGCAGTCTCCACCCTCTCATCACCTGCAGGTCTCCCCCACAGTCAGCCCCCTCATGCTCCTATCACCCAGGAAATCTAAGGGATTTCTAAGGTGTTTTGTGTCAGAACAAAAGGTTTTAGGAGCTCTGTAGAATAAAAGATTGTGTTGCTGTCCCTGTGTACACACATTGTGAGTTATTCTGGTGATGTCCCGTGTACACTCATTGTGAGTTGTTGCATTGCTGTCCCCGTGTACACGCATTGTGAGTTGTTGCGGTGCTGTCCTTGTGTACACACATTGTGAGTTGTTGTGGTGCTGTCCTTGTGTACACGCATTGTGAGTTGTTGCGGTGCTGTCCTTGTGTACACACATTGTGAGTTGTTGTGGTGCTGTCCTTGTGTACACACATTGTGAGTTGTTGTGGTGCTGTCCCCGTGTACATGCATTGTGAGTTGTTGCGGTGCTGTCCTTGTGTACACACATTGTGAGTGGTTGTGGTGCTGTCCTTGTGTACACACATTGTGAGTTGTTGCGGTGCTGTCCTTGTGTACACACATTGTGAGTTGTTGTGGTGCTATCCCTGTGTACACGCATTGTGAGTTGTTGCGGTGCTGTCCTTGTGTACACACATTGTGAGTTGTTGTGGTGCTGTCCCTGTGTACACGCATTGTGAGTTGTTGCGTTGCTGTCCCCGTGTACACGCATTGTGAGTTGTTGTGTTGCTGTCCCTGTGTACACGCATTGTGAGTTGTTGTGTTGCTGTCCCCGTGTACACGCATTGTGAGTTGTTGTGTTGCTGTCCCCGTGTACACGCATTGTGCGTTATTCTGGTGATGTCCCCGTGTACACGCATTGTGAGTTATTCTGGTGATGTCCCCGTGTACACGCATTGTGAGTTGTTCTGTTGCTGTCCCCGTGTACACGCATTGTGAGTTATTCTGGTGATGTCCCCGTATACACACATTGTGAGTTGTTGTGTTGCTGTCCCCGTGTGCACGCATTGTGAGTTATTCTGGTGATGTCCCCGTGTACACGCATTGTGAGTTATTCTGGTGATGTCCCCGTGTACACGCATTGTGAGTTATTGTGTTGCTGTCCCCGTGTACACGCATTGTGAGTTATTCTGGTGATGTCCCCGTGTACACGCATTGTGAGTTGTTGTGTTGCTGTCCCCGTGTACACGCATTGTGAGTTATTCTGGTGATGTCCCCGTATACACACATTGTGAGTTGTTGTGTTGCTGTCCCTGTGTACACGCATTGTGAGTTATTCTGGTGATGTCCCCGTATACACACATTGTGAGTTGTGCAAGAAATTGAGGGCAGTGACCAACATGTCTTTCTTACTATTTCATAATTATGAAAATTTGTACATAATTTATTTTCAGAAAAGTATGTGGCAGCCTTATCTTGGGTACGCTGGTATAGGTAGCTATTTCATGCATGTGGGTAAACCAGTCCCAGGTGGAAGAGAGGACTTGTGCAGATGTGAGGGTGGGGACACTGTGGAGAAGCAGGTCACCAGCGCACATGTGTGATGCCCCTGAGTGTGTTAAGGGACCCAGGTGGACAGACTCAGCTGCATCGGAGCTGGACTTGGAGAAGCAGGCCACCAGCGCATGTATGTGATGCCCCTGAGTGTGTTAAGGGACCCAGGTGGACAGACTCAGCTGCATCGGAGCTGGACTTGGAGAAGCAGGCCACCAGCGCACGTGTGTGATGCCCCTGAGTGTGTTAAGGGACCCAGGTGGACAGACTCAGCTGCATCGGAGCTGGAGTGGCTCGCTGGGGAGGTGGGTTTTGCGGAGGGTAATGAGAGCTGCAGGGCCCTTCCAGAGATCTGCAGGCTCTTACTGGGCACGCACTGGGCTGGGCAATTTGTAGGCTACAGAGAAAGAAAAATGCGAGTGGTGTGTAAGAAAGTCCAAAAAGGTTAATTTTCCCAGGGAAGGGTCTAGTTTTTTGGTAGTAGATGGGGAGAGAGTATGTAGAAGAGTAAGATGGTGGTTTAGTAGGTCGGAAAAGACTAGGAAAGGGACAATGAAAATGAAAAGAAATATTATCAGAGTGAAGTTTCTTTTTCTGAAATTGTATGACGTAGGTGGTGATTGAAAAATCACAGCAAACCAGATAGAAGGGCAGGCCAAGAAACGAATGATCGCTGAAAACCGGGGCGGCTGGCCTCCCTCTGTAGGTCCCAGTCAGAGCGATTACTCAGGTGTTCTTCTCTGTAATTCCCTGACACTGTCTGTGAACTCTTTTATTCCTGCTGTCAATTTCTCCTTAAATCCTGAAACAATATTTTTTTTAAAAAAAGAAAACTTTGATTTTCTTGTGTGAAATTCATTAGGCTTTTTGCTTTTGGAAAATGACTCAGAGTTTAGAAGATATTTTTTATTTGACTAAATTAGCAAATATAATTTTCTTTCTCTTCCCCCCTTTAAATCACTACAAAAACTCTAGTTATTTTATTTGGTAGCAAAGCTGGATCCCTGCATCATCAGAGTATTACAGTTAACTGGCTGTCAGTTACCTCAAACAAGTATAGCACGTCCTTGGGTTTCCATATGTGTTGCTAAAACTATCGGTGTTTCTGGTATAGCATGCTGGCTTCATCTTACTAAAGTTTCTTTGCTAAAATAATTTTATTTTATTTTATTTTTTTTTGAGACGGAGCCTCAAGCTGTCCCCCTGGGTAGAGTGCCGTGGCATCATGCTCACAGCAACTCCATCTCCTGGGCTCAAGCAAGTCTCCTGCCTCAGCCTCCCAAGTAGCTGGGACCACAGGCGCCCACCACGCCTGGCCATTTTTTTGGTTGCAGCCATCATTGTTGTTTTGGCGGGTCCTGGCTGGGGATTCGAATCCACCACCTTAGGTGTACGTGGCTGGCGCCTTAGCCACTTGAGCCACAGGCGCTGAGCCTTTGCTAAAATAATTTTAGTTTGAAAATAAGCTTTTAAGTTGACAACTTTTAAATACGATGTCTTCTCATGTCAAATCCAGGCTGCAGTTATATGAAAGACGTATATAGAGTAAAGAACATCAGTCAGAAAAGGGAAGCTTTTCATTTTTACCCTCAGTTCAAATGTAAAGTGTAATATTTTAAATATTACAAATGGAACCAGAATAGTGTTTATAACTGTGATGCTTCCAAATTAACTTTTTCTCCCCAGAAGGAAGATTATGAGTATGTAGCTCTGTGTGTGTGAGAGAGAGAGGTGTGACTGAAGAGCCCTGCCTGCTCAGGTCAGCAATCAGCAGATCCATGGGTTGCTGTCTCTAACTCAACCTAACATTAACATTTTATTTTAATTATTGCTCCCTTTATTACAGACCCTTTATCATGGAAGTTAGTTTTGAAGATTTTTCAGCAAACATCCTAGTAAATTAGCCTTGAGAAACAATAAGTTTAAGAAACTTATGTCAGAATTTTGATATATCAGTAGCCATTCATAGGTATACCTTGGAAATACTGCAGGTTTGGTTACAGACCACCTCAATAAAGTGAGTTTCACGATAAAGCTGGCCACACAAATGTTTGCTTTCCGGGTTTGTATTTTAATGAAGTTATGCTTACAGCATGATGTGCTCTATTAATTGTGCAATAACATTGTGTCTAGAAATACAACGTACATATCTGAATTAAAAAATGCTAATGATGGGAAAGTTGAGGGTAGGAGGAAAAAAATGCTAGTGAATATCCAAGCCCTCAGCCAGCAGCAGCAGCCTTGTGGATGGTGGAAGGTCCTGCCTTGCTGTCCATGGTGCTGACCGAGTAGGGCCACAGGTGCTGAAGGGCTGGGTGGCCGTGACAGTTTCTTAAAATAGGACAGCTCTGAAGTTTGCTGTGAAAATTGACCCTTCCTTTTGCAAAAGATTTCTCAGTAGCACACAGTACTGTTTGATAGCATTTTACCCACAGAACTTTCAAAATTGGAATCAGTTCTCTCAGACCTTGCCACTATTTTATCAATTAACTTTATGTAATATTCTGAAATCTCTGTTGTCATTTTAATGGTGTTCATAGCCTCTCCCCAGGAGTAGATTCCATGTCAGGAACCACCTTCTCTGCTAATCTGTAGGAAGCAGCTCCTCCTCTATTCCAGTTTCACTGTGAGCTCATAGCAGCTCAGCCGCAGCGTCGGACTCCAGTCTGATTCCAGTTCTCCTGCTTTTCTCACTGCGTCTGCACTTAACTTTCTGCACTGAAGTCTTGCAGGTTGGAATCAGCTGCTTCCAGACTCCTGCTACTATTGATAGTTTGGCCTCCTGTGAATCACAGATGTTCTCAGTGGCGTCTCGAGTGGGGAATCCTTTCAATTTCCTTCTCACAGATCTATCAGAAGGATCCCTGTCTATGGCAGCTACAGCCTACAAAACGCATGTCTTAAATAATAAGACTTGAAAGTCAGAATTGCTCTTTGATTCTTGGGCTGCAGAGTGGATGTTGTGCTTGCAGGCCTGAAACATCCACCTCCTGGTGCAGCTGCATCAGAGCTCTTATGTGTCCAGCTATATTGTCAGTTGGAAGTAGCAATCTGAATGGAATCTTTTTTCTAACCAGTAGGTCTCAAAAGTAGCTTAAAATGTTTGGTAAACCATGCTGAAAGCAGACATGCTACCCTCTGGGCTTTGTAGTTCCATTTATAGAGCACAGGTAGGATAGGGCGGAATTCTTAAGGATCATCGATTTTTGGAAATGATAAATGAGCATCGGCTTATACTTTAAGTCACCCCCTGCATTAGCCCCTAACAGGACAGTCAACCTGTCCTTTGAAATTTGGAAGCCAGGCATTGACGTCTCGTTAGCTAGTCGAGTCCCAGCTGGGTGCGTCTTGCCGTAGACGGTGTGGTGATAGATGTTGAGATGTTGATAGATGTTGTTTAGTGCAGCCACCTTCATCCGCGATCCCAGCAGGACCTTCTGGGTAACTTGCCGCAGCTTCCGCATCAGCACCTGCTGCTCCACTGTGTACTTCTGTGTTGTGGAGGTGCTTCTTCCCTTACACTCGAGCCCCAGCCTCTGCTCGCATCAGAATCTTATGTGCAGCTTCCTCTCCTCTCAGCCTTCACAGGACTGAAGAGAGCCAGGGCCTTCCTGTGGACCATGCTTTGGATTAAGGAAACATTGTGGCTGGTTTGATCTCCTATCCAGATCACTAAAACTCTGTCATGTCAGTGGGGGTCTGTTTCTTGTTATTTGTGAGAGCACTGGAATGTCACTTTTAACCTCCTTTGAGAACTTTTCCTTTGCACTCGCAACTTGGCTGTTTACAAGAGGCCTAGCTTTCAAAATGCCTTCCTTGCTGAGCTTAATCATTTCTAGCTTTTGATTCAGAGTGAGGGACATGTGACACTTCCTTTCTCTTGAACACTTAGAGGCCGTTGGAGGGTTGTTAATCGGCCTGATTTTAATATTGTGTTTCAGGGACCAGGCCTGGGGAGCAGGAGAGAGATGGAGACGTGCCGATGGGTGGGGGGGGGGCGGTCAGACGTGTTCCTTGACTGTCACTACCTTCCATGGGGTAGTCCTGGTGTCCAGCGCAGTCAGAGGAGCAGTGTAAGAGGTCAGCGACCACAGGTTCCCTAACAGATACTACGGCTATAATGAGACAAGTTGAAATATTTCAGGAATTACTGAAACGTGACCCTGACACTGGGTGAGCACATGAACTTGGTGTTGGGAATAGTACGATAGGCTCTCTCAGCAGAGGGCGCCACACCTTCAACTGGTAAAGACAAAACTTCTGCCGAGCGCAGCAAACGAGCTGTGCAGGGTGAGCCCGAGCTGTGCAGGGTGAGCCCGTGAGCCAATGCAGCACGGATATGCAGATGCGCTCCGTGCAGCTGTCTCTTAATTTCAGGTTAAAGTGTTCGTCACTGCTGGTATTTAACAGCTTTTCACCTAGAAAAATGGCAGTTTCACACAATTTGAACTCACCTTAATCAGGGCTTCTCAGCAACTGACCCTGTGGGAGGATCGTGTAGCTGCACACACAGGGGTCACTGTGCTCATGAGTGCTGACGAGTGGCTCAGACTGCAGGACTGCATGTGGGACACTGCTGCAGGCAGCTGCTGCCCCAAGGGAATGGGTCCCTCACAGCCACAGGAATGGCAGCCCTCCCACCTCTGGGCCCTCGCCTGTGTGTCTTTGTTTCTTTGCTGTCTTAAATATGCATTCAAAATTACTAGCAGTAAAGAAATACTAGTCAGAGCCAGTAAAGATTCATGGTGCTTTGTACTCACCCTAATGTTGCTTCTACCCAATCGGCATGAAGATGCTGCAAGTGGCTGTGAGGCACGTGGCCTCTCCCCGCCTTGTCCCGTCTCTGACAGTGGCTGTGAGGCTCATGGCCTCTCCCCGCCTTGTTCCGTCTCTGACAGTGGCTGTGAGATGCGTGGCCTCTCCCCGCCTTGTTCCATCTCTGACAGTGGCTGTGAGGCACGTGGCCTCTCCCCGCCTTGTCCCGTCTCTGACAGTGGCTGTGAGGTGTGTGGCCTCTCCCCACCTTGTTCCGTCTCTGACAGTGGCTGTGAGGCATGTGGCCTCTCCCCGCCTTGTTCGGTCTCTGACAGTGGCTTTGAGGCATGTGGCCTCTCCCCGCCTTGTTCGGTCTCTGACAGTGGCTGTGAGGCATGTGGCCTCTCCCCGCCTTGTTCCGTCTCTGGCAGTGGCTGTGAGATGCGTGGCCTCTCCCCGCCTTGTTCCATCTCTGACAGTGGCTGTGAGGCATGTGGCCTCTCCCCACTTTGTTCCATCTCTGACAGTGGCTGTGAGGCATGTGGTCTCTCCTCGCCTTATTCCATCTCTGACAATGGCTGTGAGGCGTGTGGCCTCTCCCCACCTTGTTCCATCTCTGGCAGTGGCTGTGAGATGCATGGCCTCTCCCCGCCTTGTTCCATCTCTGACAGTGGCTGTGAGGGACGTGGCCTCTCCCCACCTTGTTCCGTCTCTGACAGTGCCTGTGAGATGCGTGGCCTCTCCCTGCCTTATTCCATCTCTGAGTGGCTGTGAGATGTGTGGCCTCTCCCTGCCTTGTTCCATCTCTGACAGTGGCTGTGAGATGCGTGGCCTCTCCCTGCCTTGTTCCATCTCTGGCAGTGGCTGTGAGATGCGTGGCCTCTCCCTGCCTTGTTCCATCTCTGTCAGTGGCTGTGAGGTGCGTGGCCTCTTCCTGCCTTGTTCCATCTCTGTCAGTGGCTGTGAGATGCGTGGCCTCTCCCCACCTTGTTCCATCTCTGGCAGTGGCTGTGAGATGCATGGCCTCTCCCCGCCTTGTTCCGTCTCTGACAGTGGCTGTGAGATGCGTGGCCTCTCCCCGCCTTGTTCCGTCTCTGACAGTGGCTGTGAGATGCATGGCCTCTCCCCGCCTTGTTCCGTCTCTGACAGTGGCTGTGAGATGCGTGGCCTCTCCCCGCCTTGTTCCATCTCTGACAGTGGCTGTGAGATGCGTGGCCTCTCCCTGCCTTGTTCCGTCTCTAACAGTGGCTGTGAGGGGCGTGGCTTCTCACTGTTGTATTCCCTTTT
>CAUYTI010020302.1:0-38118 GCA_963575145.1 Galago senegalensis | reverse complement strand
ATTGATGGCAGCGCCTGTGGCTCAGTGAGTAGGGCGCCGGCCCCATATACTGAGGGTGGCCAGTTCAAACCCAGCCCCCACTAAACTTCAAACAAAAAAAATAGGCTGTGTTTGTTTTAGGAGACTTTTGTACTAGTTTCTCGGGAGGCTGTGGCATGAGAATCACCTAAGCCCAAGAGCTGGTGGTTGCTGTGAGCTGTGACGCCATAGCACTCTACCGAGGGCAACAAATTGAAACTCTGTAAAAAAAAAAAAAAAAAAAAAGGACAAATTGAGAGCATCACTTTACTAGACTTCAAGCCACTAAATGGCTAACGTCACCAAAACACTATGGTACTGGCACAAGAACAGAGACATAGAACGATGCATCAGAACAGAAAACCCAGGTATAAAACCATCCTCATACTGCCATTGAATCTTTGACAAAGCAGAAAATAACATACACTGGGAAAAAGAATTCCCATTCAATGAATGGTGTGAGGAAAACTAGGCAGCCACATGAAGAGATCAAAACAGGATCCACACCTGTCACCACTCACAAAACTAACTCACACTGGGTAACAGACATGAACCTATGGCATGAAGCTATAAGAATTCCAGAAGAAAATGTTGGAAAAACTCTATATATACATCAGTATAGGCAAAGAATTCATGAAGACCCTCCAAACACAGCAACAACAAAATTACCACGTAGGACTTGATTATTAAAAAGCTTCAGGACAGGAAATAATCCATAGAGCAAGCAGCCTACAGAATGGGAGGAAATATTGATGCTGTACATCTGATCAAAGGCTGATAACTAGAATCTACAAAGAGCTCATGCAAATAAGCGAAAGGAAAACAACCCCATGAGGAAGTGGGAAAAAGACATGAACAGAAACTTTTCAAAAGAAGATTAATTAATGGCCAGTAAACGTAGGAAAAATGCTCAATATCTCTAGTTATCAGGGAGATGCAAATCCAAACCGCCATGAGTTATAATCTAACTTCAGGGAAAATGGCTTTTATCCAAAAACTCCTCTGACATTATCCCAGATAAAATCCTAATAACATCCCAGATGTTATCATGGATGCAGAGAGAAAGGAAGATTTATACAGTGTTGATGGGACTGCAAGATACTACGCAGCAGCCTCTACTGAAAGATACATGCAGATACTGCAAAGAACTAAAAGTGGACCTACTGTTTTATCTAGCAATTCCACTATTGGGTATTTACTCAAAAGAAAAAAAAATCATTTTATTAAAAAGACACATGTACTTGAATGTTTAGTGGAGCACAATTCACAGTTGCAAAGATATAGAATCACCCCAATACTCATCAATACATAAGTGGATTACTATCATGTGTATATGTATACCAGGGAGCACTACTCAGTCATGGGGTACTACTCAGCCAATAAGATCAATTATTACCTCTTGGAACAACCTGAATGGAGCAGGAGAATATTCTTCTAAGTGAAGTATTGCAAGAATGGAACAAGAAACATCATATATATTCACTATTAAATTATAACTATTTCATCAACACCCATGTATACATTGGGCTTTAAAACTCCACGGAAAGCAAATAGATGGGGGGGGGAGTAGGGAGCGAAATTCACACTAAATGGGTATAATGTGCTCTAACTGAGGGAGAAGCACACTTACACCTTTGACTCAGATTGTAAAAGAGCAATTTGTGTAACTAAAATATATGTAACCCCCCCATAATATTCTAAAGTAACAACAACAACATAACACAGAGAGTAAATAGACCAATGAGAATTCAAGGCCATATCTTTCACAAAACAAAAATCCTCACCCTTCTACCATTCCACATTACCTTTCAAGTTATCTTTGAGGTGGGGGTAGAAAATACCCTGGACTGAAAATATTTAAGCATTATTTTTTCTGGGGTATAGATTTGAAAGTCACAAATATAGATTTTTCTCCATGGCAGATAATTTTACCCCATGGGTCAATTAGTATTGACACAAATCCAAGGCAGATGAGTTGTGGCTTCATCTTTGTTGTATTATCTGTTGTTCCCTTTCTCATCCTTTTTGTCTCAGAATGAAAAAAAAAAAACATAGTAAAGATTGGGAAAATAAAATAAGAAATACAGACTAGGTAGGAGGTATAGAAAGTATGAAGATTCTGCGCTATGTTATATTGGAGAAAGTCAATCTTCACCAGGGTAGCTGGATACCAGAAAATTTCAGACTGATGAACAAAAGATTAGTTGCTAGGATTCTACTCAAAGAATTTCATAATAAAATGGTTTATGAAGCTGTTCCATCCTCTGAAGCCTTAATGCAGCACTAGAGTCAGTTGGGTTTAGTCTTTTCTTTTAAGACTCTTTTTAAAAGGCATAAACTCATCTCCCCCTCCATTCCCTTTAGAATCCCCCAACCATCTTCCCAGTGATCTGGATCTCCAGCATAAACAGATGGTTTTACCTGTCCTCCCTTCTACCTATCACCAGTGAGCACTTTATACGGATTATTGGGTTAAACAATGAGTAAACTATTTGAGGTGTTTGCGAATGTATACTCAAGTATGCATACAACACACACAGCCATACAAACACTAAGAAAGCATCACTCAAGGTATATTCGTGTGTATATTTTTAATGATTATATGAGTTTTTTTTTTCTCAGACCAGTATAAATTGGAACAATATTCTTAAAAAGTGTTTTTAACTTTTTGTTTTGTTTTGTTTTAAGTAGAGTAAAATATATGCCAAATGCAAAAACAAAGTTAGATTTCTGCCTTTTTGTGATTGTTGTTGTTATTGTTGTTAGTGATTGAATCAACTTGAAACATCCGGGTAAATAATTACCAGATTTCATCATATCTTTCAAGAAAAGGACACACAGGAATTTCATAAGTCTGATCCAGGTTATCCTAGCAGCCACTGCAGAAGAATAGTAGTCATTTTTCAGAAGACAGAAAATGTGGTACCGCGGTGCACTTTCTACCCTCGAGTGACATCCATTTAAATTGCAACATCACAAGCTGATAAAAACAGCTGGTTCCAAGTGTGATCTCCCAATTGAAAGCCTCAGTGAGAGAGTCTCC
This sequence comes from Galago senegalensis, assembly GCA_963575145.1. Classification (NCBI taxonomy): domain Eukaryota; kingdom Metazoa; phylum Chordata; class Mammalia; order Primates; family Galagidae; genus Galago; species Galago senegalensis. The sequence continues at coordinate 35,057 of CAUYTI010020302.1, read as the reverse complement.
CAACTCCATTGCTGATTTGTGCTTGAGCCACTCCTCATGTGGGCAGCTCAGTCTACTGTGCTTCTAACTTTGTAGTTACACAGACATTTATTTAATGATGGTAAATAATATTCTCTAGCAAAATCATGGACTCCAAGTAAGTAGATAATAAATAGAAATTAACTACATCATTTTTAATGTATGCAAGTTTTTATATCTTCCATAAAGCTACAAAATATCATTTCTGTCAGATTCTTTCCTTCAGTCACTGACTATCTTGCTCCCTTACTGTCTGCCTTGTCCCTATCAGGGAGGGGAGATGACGACTGGGAAAATGCTAATCAGGCAAAAGGAGAGAGGGACCCTGGGTACTCTGTGACTGATGCCCCAGGACATCATCATTTTGCAAGAATGAAACAAAAGTTAACTGCCTCCTACAGAATTCTGCACAATTTGTGGAAAGTGACAGAAGCTGTCAGTGTAGATTTTCTCAGAGACCACGCGTACTTGACAAGAAAACTTCTGAGAATGTCTCTTTAGTTGCCCACCGGTTGAAGCTGCTTAAGATCACTTTTAACGCCTCCGTTCTTTCTGCACTGCTGTCTGATGCACAGTGTTCTGCCGCTCTCCTTCCTTGCCTGCACCTGGGAAGTGCACAGTTCCTATGCTCAGCTTCTTGGTAAGAGCACTTCTCCTTCGGTTATAGACTGTTTATCTCATGATAATCACTTTCCGCTGGCAAACCACTTTCCTGCACCTACTTACCTTGGAGTTTACTTCTTTTCTCAGCCAAAAGTAACATTTTGGGGCGGGGAAACTCTTGAGCTGGGCTATAAGGAAAATGTTCTTTGAGTACATAACATTCTTTCTTTTTCAAGTTTCATTTTTATTGTGGTAATAACGTCTGACAGGAATTCTACCCTCTTAACAGATATTTAAGTGTACAATACAGTACTGTTAGCTGGAGAGCTAGCTCATCTCCGGGATTCACTGATGTTGCATCAGGGAAACTTTGTACCTGCTGATTAGCAACTCCCCTGTCCGAGCCCCTGGCAACCAATATTCTGCTGCCTACTTCTGAGTTTTGAGTATTTTGGATACTTCATGAAATAGGGTGCTCATCTTCCTGTGTCTGGTATATTTCACCTAGCATAATATTGTCAAGGTTCAGCCTTGCTGTGGCATATTGCAGAACGTTCTTCTTTTCTGAGGTTGAGTAATAGTTCATTGTATGTGTATGCCATATTTTCTTTATTCACTCATACATCTGTCAATGATTAGGTTGCTTGCATGTCTTAGTTTTTGCAAATAATGCTGCAAAGAACACAGAAGTGCTAATATCACTTTGAGATTCTGATTTAAATTTTTTCAGATAAATACCCCCAAATGGAGTTGCTCAATCTTTTGGTAGATCTAGTTGTAATTTTTTGAGGAATGTCCATGCCCTTTTTTTGCATTATTCCTAACAGTAGATATCAGATATCTTTTTCTCACTTGATAACTATCATTTTCTTTTTTTTCTTTTTTTTTTTTTTTTTTTTTGAGACAGACCCTCAAGCTGAGCCCCTGGGCAGAGTGCCATGGCTTCACTGCTCACAGCAACCTCCAACTCCTGGGCTCAAGCGAGTCTCCTGCCTCAGTCTCCCAAGTAGCTGGGACCACAGGTGCCCACCACAATGCCCGGCTATTTTTTGGTTTTGGTTGCAGCCATTATTGTTGTTTGGTGGGTCCGGGCTGGATTTGAACCCGCCACCTTAGGTGTATGTGGCTGGTGCCTTAGCTGCTTGAGCCACAGGTGCCGAGCCCATAACTATCATTTTCAAGTTTGCATATTCTATACAGCAATTTATGATTTCCAGCCATGTAGTTAGTGGTGAATCTCCCACCATGGACTTATTTATACTATATAAATTATGTAATAAAGTATCCTATGATTCTATAGAATGGTATACTGTTATGGAATGGTATGAAATAAGTGTTAAAACGTATTTGATCACTTTATTATTTCATTTACCATTTCACTTTAAGACATTTCATTTATTTATGCAGCCAAGAAAAGTACAAGAACTTACTACAGAGGTTCTTGCTATAGAAACACTTGTCCAAATATGACACAAAAAGAAAGTCTTCAAGTCTTCATTATATAGTGGTTCCAGGAAATATGAACCCCCAATATTTTCCTAACCTATATGAATACATATAATTATATTCATCAGAATTGTTTAATGTAAGGTTAGGAAAGAGCAAGGCAGAATATAGCAAACTGTTTTGCCTTGATGTCTGATTTACAGCTACTTAAAACTCTCCATTTGTATATTTTGCTTCAAAATTTAAAAATAGAGTGAGGAAATTTCAAATGTCTCACCATGAAAGATGACATATACTGTGGGAGATGGGAGGGACTGAGGTGGGAGTGTGAATTTGAACCTAAGAGTTCAAGTTCAAGACCAATCTGAATACAAAAACAAAACTCCTATCTCAAAAAAATAAAAATAAAAACAAAATAAAAATGATGGGTGTGCAAGTTAATGGGTATGTTAATTAGCTTAATTGAATTACGCTACATGGTAGACATATACCAAAACATCGCATGTATTCCGCCAATGTATACAATTATATAATCAAAAATAATATTAATAAAATGTTTTAAAAAGGAAAGCTCCTTTAGGCATGATACAAAGCTATGAAGGTTTCTTTATGACATAAACGTAAAAATATATCATTACCTTCACACTAAGAAATATGCTGTTTTGATTTCAACAACTTAAAATTAAAGATCAAAGTATATATAGCATATGCTCTGTAAAATCTTCAATTAGAAGAAAAAAATTGAATTTTGGGACAACGAACTTTGTTATTCGTTCTACCTATCCACTCCATGTGTGGGACATACGAATTTGGGGACCACTGTCACATACGTTCTTCTCAGTATCCTTCTGTCTCTGGCTTCACCACTTCTCTTTCCTCATCCTGGTGCCATTTCCCCCCTGGATTCCTTAATATCTCTGCCAGCTTTCCCCTAATCGGGGACTCTTCCCAGGAAGCTCCAGTGGACCTTTCTCCCTCCAGGAGTCCTGCCGTGTTCCACATCTTCCTTTCTTCATTTCCTCTGTCCAGATGCCCCTGGTTTGTGCTAACACTTGAAAACTGATGTAACAAATTTTAATAGCTAACAATAGATTAATGTTTCTATGGGTATTTGAATTTTAATAAGAAATCTTTTCATACACAATTCAATCAAAAGAAATTTTGCTCTAATGGTATTTCTGCCATGATGGCTGACTACTGAGAAGGATATTATACTGATTAATAATCTGAACCACTATGCAGCTGGTCTCCTTAGCAACCACTGCAATAGGTCCTTCCTCCAAGTTGCTTTTATTCTCCCCCAGCTTAAACTCTTGACAGAGATCTTGAACAAATTGTTTTTAAAGAATATCAATGGGATTTCCCCCCCTGGATTTGAAATTATAAATCTAATACTTGAAGGTACATTCAAGCTAGCTAATCCAATCCTTTAATTTTACAGTGGTAGAACTTGAGACCGAGATAGGTTAGATAACTCATAGCTGGCACAGACATTTCTTAGCAGTTTGAGTCTATGCTTTCCTCTATACCTTTAGCTGGATGGATATAAAACATGAAATCCAAATATAGAGTGTTAACACCTGCCTGGTAACTAATGGATTTTTTGAAAGTTGTTAACCCTCCAACATTGGTTGCTGACTAACAAGTCACCTAAGGGCTAAGATTTCATACTGGCTGGGTGGGGTTGTCACTGGCATTGCTTTAGGCAATGAGGAAGACATTTCAGAGTTTGAATTTTCAATTGATTTCTTACCCTGAACTCCCTTTGTGATCAAGAAATATATGGGATGAGAAATCAAGGTCAAGTTCCTAGAGAGTGATGAGAACATTGAAGATAGGTCAGGCCTGGGGACAAAAGGCCATGAATTAGCTGGACTGGACGTAAAGAATGGCAGTAAACCCTCCCTAAGTATAACGGTGAGAAATGAGAACCCAAGACTCTTTATTTTACCTGACATGCAAAAGATAAATCAAAACAAAACTAAAACTAAACCTCAGCGTATTTCTAGTATGTAAACAGAATTCTGAATTTTTCAAGCTGCAACTTATTAACTCAGAACACATCACACAACTAATGAAGCCGAGGTCACAAGTCTGTTCTGAGGACAAGTTTCATGCCATTCTGTTTATGCTTGCTGACTGCAACCTTCTCCTCTTTTGGGAATTAGAGTAGTTTTCTACAACTGGAAAAATAACTTGAACCTATGCTCTTCTGTCAGAACAAACACAGAATAAACTACATATTGATATGATATTGATTTTTTTCAAGATTTTCATTTATACCAAAATTATGCAAATAGGATGGTTTAGTTTCTTTGAAATTTAGACAACCTATTTGTATCCAACAATGTAATAAAACAAAATTCTAGTTTTTAAAACTATAAATAAATGTATGGACATTTATAAATATGATATTGCTTATCATCCTAGGATTACTGTAACACACATAGTCAGCACATAAAAATGCAGTCAACATTGACATTGCAACTGCATTGAGTTACTGTTCCTCCTTCTTTTAAACGGCCTCAATGAGCTGTGCAGAGAGAAAGAAGAGAAAGAAGAAACAAACTGAGAACAGATAGGGAGGAAGAAGAGATGAGGGTCACAAATACATTCTCTTACATTTTCTTCCTTTTGCTCCCATTTTACCTTAAGTTTACCTACATTTAAACTTGAAGCTTATTTATTCTGAAGCCCATATCTGATATAGTTCAATGTTAAGAAACTAGTAATATTTAGTGAACCAGTTCCCCATTAACATCTACTAAACACTCCCGCCTCAATTTTTAGATAACTATTCATGCACCTTAAATTGCCCATGTGCATTTTATGCTTGTCAAGTATCACTAAACAATATACATTGAAACTTTAAAAAATAATTTTGTGAAAATTGATAAGTATGGTGGAGCTTTATTCATCTTATTTTGTGAATATCTATTGTTCAGTTTTATCCTTGACTCTATTGTGGAAGCTAGGTTTTGTCCTTTAGTTTCTGGGTGTTTAGTTTGCTGGTAGTCTCCTTTAATGGTCAGTGTGGAGAATAGGTCTAAGTATTTCCTATAGAGCTGTCTTGATGTGGTGAGTTTTCTCAAAGTTTGCATGTCAGTAAAAGATATGATTTCTGGCTCGGCACCTGTGGCTCAAGTGGCTAAGGCGCCAGCCACATACACCTAAGGTGGCAGGTTCGAATCCAGCCGGGGCCTGCCAAACAACAATGATGGCTACAACCAAAAAATAGCCAGGTGTTGTGGTGTGCGCCTGTGGTCCCAGCTACTTGGGAGGCTGAGGCAGGAGACTCACTTGAGCCCAGGAGTTGGAGGTTGCTGTTAGCTGTGATGCCACGGCACTTTACCCAGGGGGACAGCTTGAGGGTCTGTCTTGAAAAAAAAAAAAGATATAATTTCTCCATTGATTTTGAAGGTTAGTTTAGTAGGATATACAATTCTGGGGTGAATATTGTTTTGCTTAAGAATGTTAATGATAGTTGGCCATTCTCCTCTGGCTTGGAAAGTTTCAGCTTAGAAGTCCATGGCCACCCTTTCTTTAACTTCCATTAATTCTTTATAGGTGGAATACTCTGTGGTAGCTACCTCATGATTTCTTGGGGTGGTTGCTCTATTCTGGATTCTCATGCTGAAAGCATTTTTTTGATTAGTTCCTCCTCATGTGTGTTTTCTTCTTGTTCAGTTCCTTCACTTATTTTTTCCTTCTCACTATCTTTTTCACTTTTTCGCTTTAAATTACATTGTCTCAGAGCATAGGTGTTGAAGTGGCCTTTTGGTATAAGGCCTAAAAGAAGGTAGGGGTAAAAAAGAAGGGAGAAAGAAAAGAAAAAGGCAAAGAGCAAAATTTTAAAAAGTGGGGAAGTGGAAGGAAACAATTGAGGAAAAGGAGGGAAAAAGGACCGTAAGAGACTAAGAGAGGACCAGGAAAAATGATGATGTTTGGCAGTATGCTTTAACCACCCTGCAGCACTAGGAATTTGAGGGGGGACCTTCCTGGGTGGGTCCCTCAAAGTCATGAGCTCCTTACCAACCTGGGTAAATGTAAGATGCAACCTCTGCCAAATGGAGAAAGAAATAACCAGTATGTCAAAGTGGAGACCTTCCAATACCTTCTTTCTACAGTCCAAAGCTAAAATGACCACCAAAACTGTGAGCTCATGGCCCCCTTGACCTGAACCAATGCCATGACCCCCAGACCTCAGAGAAGAGAAAAAATATATAGATTTAAAATGTAAACATATAATTATAAAAGATAAAGAAGAAAAGGTATATAATAGCTGTTGTATGGGGAATTTATGTGGGAAAGAAAGGAAAAGTAGAAAATCTCTACCAAAAGAGAGATAAAGGAGAGGAGAGGAATAAAAAAGAATAAAAGGGGCTGAAAAAAACATAACAAAAGTAGAGGAGCCCTTGCTATTGAAAAAAGTGAAATTGAAAAAAAAATTAAAAATTAAAAAACTAAACAAAAACCTGCCCCAACAAAAGAGAAAAAGAAAGAAAAGAGAAAGACTAAGGAAAAAACATGAGAAAAGAAGAAAAAATGTAAAACTGTATATATGTATATATGTGTATATACATATATAAGTGTGTGTATATATATATACATATGTGTGTGAGTGTATCAATATGTGTGTGTATCAGTATGTTTCCTAGACACCAGAGGGTGCTGTGGTGTTAGGAGATGGAGAATACATGCTGGATTTACTGTGTATGATAGGGGTCAGAAGCCACTTTCTAGCTGGAAAGGACACTTGTTTTCCTGACCTCTTTCTCCTCAATCTGGGCCTGTTGACTTAGTCAGCATTCAGTTCCCACAAGACTGGGGTCCCAAAACTCTTACCATACTTCCCAGGAGACCTGTCAGACAGTGACCCCTAACAATAATGCAGCCCTCATGGGGGTGCGGGGGCTACTCAGCTCACCTCAAGGATGGCTGGTTGGCTCAGCTCCTATGGCTCAAGCGGCTAAGGTGCCAGCCACATACACCTGAGCTGGCGGGTTCGAATCCAGCCTAGGTCCACCAAACAACAATGACGACTGCAACCAAAAAAAAAAAAAAAAAATGCTGGGCATTGTGTTGGGCACCTGTAGTCCCAGCTACTTGGGAGGCAGAGGCAGGAGAATTACTTGAGCCCAGGAGATGGAGGTTGCTGTGAGCTTTGATGCCACAGTACTCTATCCAAGGCGTCAGCTTGAGGCTCTGTCTCAAAAATAAAAATAAAAAAAGTATGGCTGGTTGATCTCAGCAGCTGTGCCAGAGCCAGCCATGCACTGAGACCCCCCTCTCTGGCCTTCCCAAAATGGCAGTGCCCCACTAGCTGCCAAACCAAAGGGGAAACCATTCCACCTAGTGTTCAACCCCACATGTAGACTCTGTTTGAGTCTACTCACTGCTCTGTAGAGCAACACAGTCCAAAAGGAAAATACTACAGGATAGCTGTTTTTTGTCCTCAGACTTCCATGGGTGAGCCAGCCGACTGACCAGCCTCTCCCTTACCAAGCCCCTACCTTCTGCATCAGTTTTTCTCAGCTCTAGACCTCTTTGTTGGCTCCTGAAGTCTCCTGCTGCTTCACTGTGCCCCCAGAGTGATGTTGCTGTGCAGATTCCCCCAGCCAGAGGTGGCGAGAGTGCACTTATGCCTGTTTCACTGCTAGTAGCCAGCAAGGAGATGCCTCTAGTCTGACATCTTCCTTTCCCCCACTTATTCTGAATAAATGGAGAGACATATCATGTATAATACATCCCCTTATTATAATGTACTTTAAATCTTTTCCTCAGCTTCTGTTTACGTCATTCTTATGACTTGCCTTACACAAATATTTGGCCTTTAATATTTTAATATAGAGATATATTTTCTATCTCTTTTAAATTACTTCCCAAACTCCTGCAAACTGTTAGTATAATTATTAGTCCAAACAAACTTGGAACATACTTTGAATAATGATTATGTAGTCTTATTTTTACATAGGTTGAGCACAAACTCACTGGAGTACAATCCCTGAGACACAAACTCAGTGTATCTTGAAGCCACCACTGACACTTTAGTTTGCAGTACATTGGAGAGTTGCAAAAAAATCCCTGGTTTGAATGGATACTTTGTTACCAAATGAAAAGCTGATATAGTTACTGATGTAACTAACTGAATAGAAGCCTGTATGCATCTGAATATCTAATGTCAAGGTGGGTAAACGTAGACTTGAATTGGGAAAAACATGAGCATATAAATATATCAGAAAATACACAAAGATAAACAAATTTAAATCCAATCAGAGAATTGAAAGAGAGATGTCTGATATAAGAGCTATATTTGACATATTCAAAACTTTTTAAAGTAAACTAACAAAACTTATATATTTGCAATCATAAGCAAAAAAATAAAGATGCCTGACAAATGTCAGCACTACTGAATCTCTGAAATAGAAAATCACAAATGAGAAGGCCACAAATTTTAGCATCTTATAAAGTACCTGGAATTACAAGGTAAACAAAAGGAGTGATTACTGAATTTATTGAAATGAAATAAAACAGTAAATTTTTGAAAATCACTGATACATGCTTTGTAAGTCAAATAAAGTAACTTTAGAGATGTTAACCTTGAAATCTCCAGAACTCTAAGATGCTTTTATTCTCTTTACCTGCAACATTTTTCTTTCCTAATTTCTCTTCCATTTAGTTGTATAATTAGCTCCAGCTTATTTATCACATATCAGTTCAAATTTAACTCCAACTGGGAACCCTTATTAGAAACTGTTACTTGATGGCCAAACTTCAATTAATATGTTCTTAATGAGTGTATGAATCATGCCAAGAGACCCAGAGAGGCAAAGCTGAGAAACGGACTCACTTCGCTTTTTTTTTCCATCCCCTTCCTTCTCTGTGTCCCTTATCAATCCTAAAATCAAATTATCTGACACTATGATACATCTCATTCTGGTGATTTCAAGACTATTTTACAAAATGAATTGATGACAGTCATATAATTTAAAAAATCAAATATGAACAATGGAGATTTAAATGTGTGTGCAATATACAGTTCACCTTTAAAAGTATATTGGAGCTCAGGATAAAGTAATGCATATGTCGAGAAGGAGAAAAATAAAGAGGAAGCAGAAGGTAAGGAATGTACACTGGGAATGGTATTTAAGTTGATCATCTGCCAATCTCTGTTACAAGGAGTTTTAGTTTTAACATTCATTAAGTAGCAGAGATAAGTCTTTGGGCCAGTTTCAAGTTGGGGAATAAGATGAGTTGTTTACATAAAATTTGAATTCTAATATGGCAATGCTCTCAATAAAGGAGTAGACTAGAATGAAAGAAGGTTTTAAAAATCTGCAAAGGTTGTGAAAGATTGCTATAAAGAGAACACGAAACCTCAAGGAAGGAAATAGCAGAAGATATCAACAAATGGAAGAACATACTGTACTTCTGGCTGGGAAGAATAAATATTGTTAAAATGTCAATACTACCCAAAGGAATCTATAAATTTAATGCAATCCCCATCAACACTAATGTCATAGTTTAAAGAACTTGGGAAAATAGTACTTCAATTCATATGGCGTTAGAAAAGAAAAATCAGAATAACAAATAAAAAAAAATCTGGAGACATCATCTTGCCTGATTTTACATCATACTCCAAGTCTGTAATGATGAAAACATCATGGTACCAACACAAAATGGAAACATAGACCTCTGGAATAGAATAGAGAATGTAGAGATGAACCCAGTCACACCGTCATTTGATCCATGATAAGCCTAACGAAAACATGAACTATGAAATAACTTTTATTTAACAAATGGTATTGGGAGAACTTGTTAGTGACCTGTAGAAAACTGAAACTGGACTCACACCTCTCACCACTGACAAAAATTGATTCTTGCTGGATAAAAGACTTAAATTTAAGACGCAAAACAGTAACATTTCTAGAAGAGCGTGTAGAGAAAATGCTTGAAGACATTGGCCTGGGATAAATATGAGGAAGATCCCCCCCATGGCAATTTGCAGCAACCCCAAAAATAGACAAGTGGGATTTGATCAAGTTAAAAAGCTATTGCACAGCTAAGGGTACACAGACAAAGCAAAGAGACAGACAGCCTCCAGAATGGAAGGAGACTTTTGCATGTTATGACTCTGACAAAGGCTCATAACTAGAATCGACAGAGAACTCAAATTACTCAATGGGATCAAACAATCCCCTTTATAAGTGGGCAAGAGACTTGAACAGCAGTATTTCTGAAGACAGATAAATGGCAAATGGACACATGAAAAAATAATTTTTAATCACCAGAGAAATACAAATGAAAACCACTCTGAGATATCACCTAACCTCAGTAAGATTAGCCCACATCACAAAGTCCCAAAACTGCAGATACCAGTGTGGATGGGGAGAGAAGGGAACACTTCTACCCTGCTGGTGGCATTGCAAACTAATACAGCCCTTTTGGAAAGAAATGTGGAGAATCCTCAAGGCACTAAAAGTTGACCTTGCATTTGATCCTGCAATCCCGTTAGTAGGAAACTACCTAGAAGAACAAACATCGTTTTACCATAAAGACATTTGCGGCTGGGTGTGGTGGCACACACCTGTAGTCCCAGCGCTATGGGAGACCGAGGCGGGTGGATCACTTGTGCTCAGAGGTTCGAGACCAGCCAAGACCCCCCTGAGCTAAATGAGCCAGAGTGAGACCCTGTCTCTACAACAACAACAGGACAACGAGACAACCGGACCTTGTGATCCCAGCTCCATGGGGGGCAAGAAAACACTACAGGAGGAAGAAGCAATTAAAAAAATAATTAAAAAAAAACCTTCAAAGTAATAAAATTGAAATAAAAAAATTTTTTTAATAAAAAAAAAGACATTTGCACCAGAATGTTTATTGCAGCTCAAGTTATAACCGCCAAGTTATGGAAGCAACCGATGTGCCTATCAACCCACGAATGGATCAACAATTTTTGTATATGTATACCCTGTATTTAGACATTAAAAAAGATGGAGACTTTATATCTTTACATTTCCCTGGATAGAGTTGGAACACATTCTTCTTAGTGAAGTATCTCAATAATGGGAAAATAAATAATGGAATGTACTCAATACTAATATGAAACCAATATATATACAATTACATGCTCATATGAACAATAAATCATAGATAGTTTAATATGTGAGGAGGCAGAAGGAGGGAGGGGGAAGAACAATCGACAGAAGGAAGGAGGGCACGTGGCACTGTCTCACCTGTTGTGCACATTGCCAGGGTGGATAAAATGCTCCCTGGGTGAGGGGCTCTTTTATAACTGGCACTTTACCCTGGAAGTGAAAATAATGTAATCTAAAAATTTGTACCTTCATATTAATTTGAAATTTAAAAATCTGCTATTCAACAAAGTGAAACTTTTATTTTTCAATATGATATCTTGGAGAAGAAAATTGACTCAGAATTTTTAACCTTCTGGCCCTAATTTAGGTCCCACCCTCTAACCACTAGAAACAAAAGCAAAAGCACAACAAAACAAACAAAAACATAATTTGACATAGAAGAAACTTCCTAAAATTGATATGGAGTATCAGTACTATAAGGAGTCAATAGCAAACACCACACTTAAGGGATAAACAGTTGAACTTAAAATGTTAGTGGAGTTTAAGGAGTCTCATTATCATTCCTTCTATCTGATAGTCCACTGGTGGTTTAGGAAATTTTTTAGTACAAGAAAGTGCAAAGAACTCTGTTAAGTATTGAAAAGGCAGCATCATCTTTGTAGTAAATCCGAGAGATTCTACAAATGTTTAATAGAGTTAATAAGAGTAGCCACAATCTCTTTGAATAAATGGTTGATAAATAAAAATCAATACCATTCTATATACCAGAAACAAATGCTTAGAAAATATAACCAAAGGTAGGTAGTAATACTAGCAGCTGACAGCAAATATTGTATAAGGCACTTAAGAAGAGTTATAACAAAAATTATTTAAGTTCTTTATGGAAAAATTTAAATACAGTTGAAAGATGGGTAAAATCTTCTAAGTAAGTGGAGACATATCTACTATTATTGATACACAAACTAATCCTGTAAACAAATTTTAATTTAAATTGCTTCATAAATTTAATCTAATTGCATCCAAAATTCTGATAGTCTATCTGGCAGAATTTAACAAACTGATCCTAATATTTTATGGGGGCAGTAAATGAACAGTAATACCCAAGGCAATTTTTAATAAGTGGAGCACAATACTAATATTTGTACAGCCAGGTAGCAAAACTTACCACACATATCAGTGTGTATACTTGTTCTGAGGGTAGTGTAGCTTTGATGGAATCAAGGTGATATAGCACAATGGATAAAATTAGGACCTCAAGAAGAGAATTATAGGTGAACTGGAAATATAATTGAGGTGACATGAAATTACTAGACAAAGAAAAAACTGTTAAATAAATGCTTCTAGATGAATTTTAATGTGCAAACTTTAAAAATTTATTCCTTATTTTCTAAAATAAGTAAAAATTAGTTCCAAGCAGATTAAAGCATAATGTGGCCTTAATTAGTAACAGTGAGTAGTACATGAGTTAGTGCTCCAAAATACTTTTTTAAATTATATATTCAGGAAAACGTTTTACCCAACTTCATACAGCTAGGTGCAAAAAAATTTTAAGTTTTTGTAATAATCAAAAAGGGTCAAACAGGAAATATCCAAATGGAATGGATAAATGGAAAACTGGACCAACAGAAAAAAAAAAACTGAAAATGAATAAATCTGGACAACACATAACATTGTAGATAATGCCATAGTGACTAAAAAGTAAAGCCAGTTGGAGGAAACATAATAATACAGTAAAATACGATTTGTGTAAAGTTTAAAAACCTGTGCCCCTAGCAGGTATTTGATGGAGAACTTAGGGATTTGTGGATGACTGAGAAGGATAAGCAGCAACTTCACAGGACAGGAGTCATTACTGGTGGTTCCCCAATACTTCTGGTTCTCACACCCTCTAAACGCATAATAGGCTTACATTTTCTCATGCCTTTGAGTAAATGGGAGATGTTAATGGAAGCAACATGATTTATTTCCAGGCAAAGCATTTAGTTGGTATAAGACTCACCAGAGATTTTACATTCTTACTGGAATGGAAACTACAGAAGTTCAAAATGGTGATCTCCCTATTTCCCTGGGTCCCCAAGTGCCTAACTACACAGACTTCTAGCACAAGTAAGAACTAAACTGCCATTATTTTACATGACTGTGGTATGGGGGATGGTTTATTCCCTCGCTGCCCATCCTGACTGCACGTAGGTATAGTTACAGCTCTCTGTGGAGAGCTGGACAATGGGATTCAACTATAAATCCAATGTGTTATCACTTAAATAGCAATATGAATATAAAGGTTTTTATCATTTTTCTCAAACATTTGTCTTAATTATTTGTAATAAAGTAGCAAAATAAATATTTGAAAAGTCTAGGCCTAAAAAAAACAGTTGATAAAAGGTGAATAGTGTGGGAGGTTTGGTAATGTAGTACAGAATGCCTATGGTTTGAAGTTTGCACTGCAGGCAAACTTGAGAACTTTATTATAGTTGGTCCTTCTTCCTATTTTCCTTTTTCTCTCGTTCAGTCTATTCTCTTCATTGCCCTCCCCAAACCATCTCCTGGACTCAGGAGAAATCAGAGTAAACACTGTTGTGCATTAAGAAGCTCCAAGTGCAGAGGTGTATGTTAGTAAATGAATGACTGAAAGAGAATCCACAGAATTTATAAAATGAGGCCCCATTTCAACATAAACATTGATGATGATGATGGTGGTGGTGGTACAAAAAGGGTATGTAAATAAAAGAACATGCAAATGATAAATCTTTGTGTACCTCAGAGAGACCCTAGAGAGATTTAGTACTATGTCCAAATAACATTTTGCATAACTATCTTCTTTATTGTGGGTAAAAATAGAACCAGTTTAAAGGTGTTTTTTAAAGACATAAGAAAAGAAAGGAAACTTTTGTGAGTAATACAACTACATTTTGGAAGACAGATTTTAAAAATCAAAACGTTTTTGTTCATAAAACATTTTTTCATGCAGTACAACACAGCCGAAGCCATGCTAATTACTTGCTTTCTACCCCCCCAAAATCCTTTGATTTATTATTATAGTATTAATCATCATGGTTCCTGAATTAAGTAAATAATAGAACTTTATCTCCCTATGGTAAAATAAAATAGAAATCAGTACAACTACCTTTTTCAAGGAATAAAAGATGAATGGTGGTAGTGTTACACAATCTATTAATAAATCACACTCATTAGATTCTTAAAAGATCATTTTATTTAAAAATAAATATTTTCTCCCTCATATGTAAATCACCTGGAATTAGGTATATTGTGCATGGAAAGTTTTTGCTATAGGAAGTTTTGCTCTAATGTGGTACTTAAGTGCATAATTTTGGCATCTGATTAACCTGTGCTCTAAGCCTGTCACTAACTTGCTATAAAATCTTGGACAATTATTGTTTTGCACCAGCAAAAGGAAGACAATAACTTGTTAAGGTGCCATGGAGATTCAAGTAGTCACACCTAATACATATCACAAAAGCCAGCACGTAAGTTATTGATAAAGGGCATCAAGATCATTATCACCTCATCATCATCCTCCCTGACCTTGTGAAGCAGACATTATAACTACTAGTTTACACTCCAGGCTCTGAGATGTTAATCAACTGGTTCGGTTCAATACAGATATAATGAGACTATTACTAGGATTGCCAGAATCTTTTCTAACCTTGTGGATCTAGATTATTAATTTGTAGTTTGAATATGCATCTATTAACCCTCAGTAGTACTTTCTGAGTAAAAAAATAAATAAATTAAAATATATGCTAGAGAGTGAAAGAATAGTATTTTCAAAAAATCATCTGTGGCAGGTTATCCCAAACTTCGGTTGGAAAGGCTTTTCAGTTTTATTTAACAACAAAAAAAAAAAAAAAACAAGATGAAATTATTATATTTCTGCAAATGTTAGCTTTCTTACTTAAAACTACAGTTTGCTTCAAAAGACATGATTTCATTCCTTTTTTATTTGGCTGAAGAGTATTTTATTGTGGACATATACCTCATTTTCTTTATCCACTAATCCATTAATTAACCCAGTTTAATTCCATTTTTTTGTGGTAAATAGTGCTATAAAAATCATAGAAGTGCAGATATCTTTCTGATATGATGATTTCTTTTCTTTGAGTAGATACCCAGCAGTGGGATCACGGGATCAAATGGTAGTTCAGGGTTCAGTTTTTTTGAGAAATCATGCAGTTTTCCATAGAGGTTGTACTAACTTACATTCTCAAAAGTGTACAGATGTTCCCTTTTCTCAGCATCCTCAACGTCTGTTATTTTTGGTCAAAGTGTTCACTTCTCACTTCCCATCAACCTCCTTCTTTCTTTCATTCCTGTCTTCCACAAAGCCCTAAGCAGCAGACTGCTGCAGGGGGCCAAGGGTGAGACCTCATGCTTTGGTACCTCACATATTGTTTACTTCACTAACTCAAACTTCCTCTCCAAGGAAGAGAAAACAGCCAGCTGCTTCTCAGTAGACATTCCAAAGGGCAAGTTGTTACAGTGACAGCAGAAAAGCATCTTCAGAGTTTGTCCACCATTAATGACTTTTTAAAAAAGTAGTCATAGAAATATATAAAAACAAGATAGGACAGTACCCTGGTTTTGATCTTGTAAAACAGAGAACTCTTTCTTGAGAAACTAGTTGATTTTTTTAGCCTAAAAGAGGGCAGAAACACAAAGATCATGGATTCAACTATGTACAGGGAATGTAAGCTTTATAGATATGTTAACTTCTACCGGTGGATAATGAATACCCCCAAAGTAAATGGCAATGAATATGAGAACTAATTGCCTGAATATATTCTGCAAGTAATTGTTTCATACTTACAATAGAAATATTTTATTTATGCAGGCTGAATGCATCACATTTATGCTTTTATAACCCATTTAATACATAGTCAAAGATAATCAAACTCTTTAAAGCAAGGTGACCAAATTCCAGTATAGAACACTAGACAAAGAATATCGTTTCCGTAAAGCACTTCCTGTTCCATTCTTGGCCTGAGTAACATTTCAGACAAAATGGGGATGTTTGGGGTCGCAGTAGTTAAAGCAATTAACAAAAGGAATGCAGTTTTCAAATATGTAAAAGGATATTATCCTTCACCCTAGAAGCAGATAGAGAGGAGATAATGGAACATTATTGAACAGCTGATGAGTCTCTGCTTATTACTTCCTATCGTACTTGAATGTGAACCCAGTCCCCAAACAATGATTGGGTTTTTCTTTTCTTTTCAAAAGAAATCTAAGAATTATTATCTGGAAAGATTCAGGGATTACTTTAATTAATATAAGTTATAATAGAAGCTCCTGTAATTTCATTTCAGTTTGGTTTATTTAACATAGAAAAGGGGCCTATTTTATTAAAAGCATGATACTAATCACTGTGGTTATCTAAAGGCATATAATGGATTTAAATTCCTTCAGTGAGCATTTATTTCACATAGACTTCTAAGTGTTTTCCACTGCTATGTGTATAAACAAAAAAAAGGCATGAAAATTAATAATATAAACTAAAATTGAAGACTTAATAGGGAGTATATTTAGATACTAGTATGGAAAGTAGTTCAGAGGGGTGTTTAGAGCAGAGAAGGATAATCAGAAAGCTGAAGTCAACAAATATTTATGAAAATTTAACCACAGTATGTAAATAATTGTGAGAGATAACACTGGTTTAGGCAAAATATCAGTAAGCTTGATTTTGTACAAGTGTAATCACTATAAATAAACAAAATTACAATGTGAAAAAAATACTCAAATAATAGAAGGAAATTAATTTCTATAAAAATTGAGAAGAAACAGGTCAACTATTAATGATAATAGAAGATTCCATGCAGGAGGTAATAAAGATTGGATCAAGCTTTGAATAATAATTGTAATTTGATAGAAATAGGGCACTTTAGCAAGATGGACCATTTTCAGCAAAAGTCTATTTAATTTGAGGGAAAACCTTCTAAAAGTTGTGGCATTACCTTGGAAATGACACCGGGTCTAGGCTGGAGGACTGGTTTCCTGTGCTCAGAAGTTTGATTTTGTCAGCATTCCCGGAGAGGTCAATTACTAAAGATGAGAC
Source organism: Galago senegalensis (assembly GCA_963575145.1). NCBI lineage: Eukaryota > Metazoa > Chordata > Mammalia > Primates > Galagidae > Galago > Galago senegalensis. The sequence goes on along the minus strand of CAUYTI010020302.1, from coordinate 17,822 downwards.
TCACATCAATCAAGTTTACAAAGCCTGAAGTACAAATGAGAATTCAATTTATTAACTTATGACATAAGCAGAAATTTAGGGGAAGTCAATTTATTAATAGGAAGTTTGCCCGATGAGCAAGAAACCAGAATAAAAATATCAGAAGATTTTGTTAAATATTTAACATAGGGTTATGTTAATCACTTACCTCTGTCTCTAGAATAAATGTATTCCTGGCAAGCTTAACTGAGTTGTTGAGTTTGCAGGTCAAATGATACGGAGGGGTTGCTCGTGCAGTCACATGGGTGGGTTATACTAACATTTGTTTTCCTTGGTGCTCTGTATCTGTCCTCCACAGCGGGTCTCCTTGACTGCCTACTAACACACATTCTTTATTGGAGAAGAAATGTGTCTAATTGTATTCCAAATTTTATATTGCTGGGAAATCCAATTACACTGAAGAGCATTATAACATTTAATTCAGCACTATAAACTAAGTAGCCTTTATTATAAGGCTATACATGTGTCATATATATGGCCATAATGGAAAAAAAATTGGAAAAATATTAAAGTGTCCAAAATAAAAAAATGTAACACTCCCTCTTCTACCCACTGCATTAATTCTTCATCTCAGCCACAGCTACTGTTAGTAGCTTGGAGTGTTGTTCCAGCACTTCTTTCAAGTATATGAAAATATAGAAGCATGTGCATATGCTATTTTTAATGTAGTCAGGCTATATATACTGATCTCAAACTTATTTCTTTCACTTAAAAATATAATTACAGGGATGGTACCTGTTGCTCAGTGAGTAGGGCGCCGGCCCCATGTACCCAAGGTGGTGGGTTCAAACACAGCCCTTGCCAAAGTGCAACAAAAAAATAGCCAAAATTATATCTTTGCCATAAGTATTCCAAATATTTTTAGTAGTTCAGTGGAGTTTTTCATTGTTATTTTACTGACAGTGACTCATTTAGAATAGTTGTACTATTTAGAATTTATTGTGTTAAGAAACATGAGGTCAGCTTATTTTCCCTCAAAACATAGCTAGCTATTCTAATCAGGTTCATTGAGTAATCTAATTTTTTCATCAGGTATTTTAAAAACCTATACTATCTTGTAGTAGATGCTCCATATAAAAGACTTTTTTTGTACTCTATTCTGTTCCCTTGATTTCTTAATCCTCAAACTGCTATGACATGTTTTAATTAGTACAGCAAAGCACATACTTAGAAGTAATTCTCTACATTAAAACACTTCTCTTTACCTTTTTATTCTCTTCCTTCCACATTTACATAGGCATAGAAAGTTTTATTCCAAGATATAAATCAAGAAGTGAAAAATAGGATAGGAAATTATGGTGGTGTTTTGATTTGGAAATGTGTGATTTCTGTTTGATTTTACAATGAATGGAAATACTAGTTCCATGCAAGCACAAGATATCATATTCTAGTTATTAAGGTTTTATTTTATGTATCAGTACAATTTTAAATGATGCTTACACATATCCTGAGCACATCTTACTAAATTGATTTCTAGATATTTGTGCTTTGTTTTAAAGGGCATCTTTCTGCAAAGAAAAGCTTTTTTTTTTTTTTGGCTAATGTAAAATTTGACCTGGTCACAGCACCAGTTGTTTTTAGAGAATAGCCCTCATTAAGTCCATTTTCTCCTCTTGTCTCCCATATCCATGTATTCGCCAATTCTCTCATAAATGCTTCCCAAATAGCATTAATGTTCAAATCTGTTCTTTCCTCCCTATTACTACACACCATACCGAAATTCAAACTGGTTATCACATCTTCCGTGGCTATGTTATGCTCAATTTCATTTATTATTAAAGCAGAAATCTGCATGTTCCATTTATGTACTTAAATCTTCAGTGGTTTTCTATAATGTACACAAAAGAATAAAAAATCTAGGTTTCTTAACCCTGCACCAGTGCCTCTCTGGCTTCATCTTCATGTCTTTCTAATTCCCAAGTGATAGCCCATAAATATCCAACTGGGCATCCTGAAGTTGCTTTCACTGAACTTTTCACTTCTCATAACCTCATCTCTTCCCAGAATACACCCCCAATCATCTCTGTCTTCATTTGACTATATCGGCTCACCACAACTGAATGAGCATATTCATTCATCCATTGTTGGACACACAGATTGAGTCCATATCTTGGCTATTGTGAACAGGGTTATAATAAACATGAGAGGGCAGATATCTCCTTGATATTTATTTAGAGGTGAGATTGCTCGATCATATGATAGTTCTATTTTAAGTTCCTTGAGGAACCTCCATCCTGTTCTTGATTGTGGCTGTACTAATTCACATTCCTACCAACAATGTACCTGTTTCCCACTTTCTCTGCATGCTTGCCAGCATTCATTATTGCCTGTCTTTTGAATCAAAGCCATTTTAACAGGGTCAGAAGATATCTTATTATAGCTTTAATTTGCATTAAAGTGTTGAACATTTTTAATATACCTGTTGGTGATTTATATGTTTCCTTTTGAGAAATATATACTCAGATCTTTTGTCCATTTTAATTTTATTTTTTTCTTAATGTTTTATTTGATATCTGTATATATTCTGGTTATCAATCCCTTGTCATATGTGTAGTTTGCAAAGATTTTCTCCCATGATGAGGATTGTCTCTTCACTTTGTTGATTGTTACCTTGGCTGTGCAGAGCTTTTTAGTTTATTGTAATCACATTTGCCCATTTTTGCTGTGGTTGCCTATGCTTTTGAGGTTTTACTCAAGAAACATTTGTGTAGGGAATGTCCTATAGTGTTTCTCTGTTTTCCTGTAATAGTTTCATATTTTGAGGTCTTAGATTTAGGTCTTTATTCCAGTTTGAAGATCATTTTTATGTATGTCAAGAGATAGGGATGTATTTTCATTTTTCTGCATATAGATATCTAGTCTTCCCAGCACCATTTATTGAAGAGACTGTCCTTTCCCCAACATATGTTCTTAGTACATTTGTCAAAATTAGTTGATTATGAGTGAGTGTACTTATTTCTGGATTTTCTGTTTTGTTCCATTGGTCTATGTGTCTACTTTTATGTCAGTGTCATGCTGTTTGGGTTACAATAATTTAGTAGTATAATATGAAGTCAGGGAATGGAATGCCTCCAAAATGTAGAATCAATTCAAGTGTTCATCAGTGGACGAATGAATAAAGAAAAAGTGTTACATGTATAAATGGAACAACATTCAGCCATAAAAAAGAATGAAATGCTGTCCTTTACAATAGCATGGATAGAACTAAAGGACATTATGGTAAGTGAAATAAGGCACAAAAAAACAAATATTGCATGTTCTCAATAATGTGTGGGAAATAACAAAATGGATTGAACTCTTGGGGACAGAGAGTACAATGATGGTTTCTAGAGGCTTAGATGGATAGTGGAGAGGAGTTGATAAAGAGGGGAAAGGAAATGGCTGATGAGGAAAAATAGCAGGAATAAAATCTCCTGTTTGATATCACAACAGTTAACAATAATAGAGTATACATTTCAAAATAACTAAAAGAGTGGAATTGGAGTGTTCCTAACACATCCATGGAGTGACAGTCCCCCAATTACCCTGATTTGGTCATTATGCTGTGTATGCTTATCTCAAAATATGACATGTACCTGTACATATGTGAAGTTAGTATAAATCCATAATAATTAAAAAATTTTAGAAAAGAATAAGCATAATGTCTTCTTCAAAGTTTTCCCAAGTGTTCACATTGTCTCAGTGCTGCCATAATATTCTGTAAAATAAGTAAAACTTATTTTGTATTACAATTTTATATTTTGTGTTATAATTATTGGTTTAAGCAATTGACCAAAGGTACAAAACATATGTAAAAACACATTCTCTTTTTCATCTGAAAATATTTGTTCATAAATTTGTCTAAAGAAACATTTGAATGAATAAATCTAAAGACCAGATATCACTGAAGGCAGATCATGTGACAGGTGCTCAGTTCTTATTGCTGTATACACAACCGTGAAAAAGCTACCTACCTTCATCAAGATTACCTTCCAGGAGGTAAAGATAGCCATCAAAAGTAAATAATCAAATGTGTGCTACACAGGGAATTGTAAAACTAAAAAAAATTGGGAATATACCAGGCCATGGAGAGAAAGTTTCAACTTTATAAAGATACAATGTCTCTTAACTGATTAACAGATTGATTTCAATTAATAAAAATCCAACAGTTTTATTTAGAATTCAGAAATAACATTTATGTCATGTATGGTGCATTTCACAATAAAAATATAATTTAATGATAGTTTCAAAAGGTGGTAGGATAAATGGGTTACAGACCCCAGCTGGGCTGAAAAATTATTTCACTAAAGACAGTAGAGAGAATAATCTAGAAAAGGAGGGTGAGGTGGTCAGAGAAAAGAGTAATCATAGATATTAATAATGACAAGTTTTAGAATCTATCCACATACTTCAAGTCTCAGAAAGCATGAAGAATGATATTATTATAGTTCAATATCTGAGACCAGGTTATTAAGAAAAATCACCTATACAGACACCACCAAGATTATAATTTTGGAGAAAATTAACAGAGAAACAACAAGTAAAATATTTAAATGAGGGGGAAGAAAAATCTGTGTTTATGTGAAAAAAAAATGTTCCTCAAAATGAGGTATACACCCAAGCATGGTGGCTCATGCCTGTCGTCTCAGCACTTTGAAAGGCCAAGGCAGGGGGGATTACTTGATCCCAGGAGTTTCAGACCAGCCTAGAACACACAGCAAGACCCTATCTCTATAAAATTTTATTTTAAATAGCCAGGTATGGTGAGGTGGGCTATTTTTTCTCCTAAAGACCGCACAGATCAAGTGCAGTACTGAGTGATTCAAATATTGAAAAATAGTTGAATATTTTAAACCATTATCCTTGATAAATGACCAACCCTTTTAGAATATTAAACCCAGTCACAGCCACATCTAAGCCAAGATCTGGTGTTTCACTTTAGTAGTATTTGAATGTTTTAGAGCTTCCTCCCAAATCTGCAAATAGATTTGCCACAGAAAGACACTTACCTAATTCATAACAAGGATGGGATACATGCACCATAAGGTAGATTCATCTTCTTACCAGTTACAAAACTGATTTAAGGAAATGAATCAAAATCAGGAAACCCTACCTGATAAAGTTAGGATCAGAACGTAGGGTGAGTCCTTGGCAGCCATTTATCAAGCAGTGGAGGCTTGATGAGACACTTTGTGTTGCAAATAGATGTAAGTGTTCAGTGGAGGAATATTTTTAGTGACTGGCTAGTATCCATTCTCCTCTGAATGGTGCTAAAAAAGACCACAGCAAATTCTTACTTTCTAATTTTCCATTTCCTAGACCCTATGGAGACCATCAACTTTCAGTTTGCATTTGTTATTATGGCATTAAACTTTTCCCATTTCAGACTGCAGTTCCCAAGTGGACAGATTATTTTTCCTCTAAGCACATTTTAGGTTGGCTACTTAAATGGTAGCCATGTAAATGGTCTCAAAATGGCACAATGGTGTCAGCTGCCTTTGAGAAATTTTTCAATAAACAGAATAGAACCTATGGATTATCAGCTAACCCCACACATGCAGTCTAATAAATTTTTGACAAAGAGAGTAGCAATGACTACCTTTTCCCAAATTCGACTGTCCTATCTTAACACCAATGTAATTACATTTCAGGAAAGGATAACCCCCCATCTATGGAATTCTCACCCCACATCATATTGCTAAATTGAAAACAAAGCTGTAATGCTCCATCCCACATGGCACTCTACTGTACTATTCTAGTGATATGTTGGCAATGCCTCTAAAACTTTAATTCGTATGTGAATTATCTAGTAATTTTATGCAAATTAATATGATTGAATACAAATTAAATGGGACTGGGTGGGCCCCCAAATTCCACACTTATAACAAACATAATATTAATTCACAGACCACACTTTAAATAGCAAGTATTTAGGACCTTTGTAATTACCATTATCTCTGAGTAAAGAGTAACTAAAAGTTCATATAGAGATCTTCCAGTAACAATGGCTCCCACCAGAAAAATTCTATTATTGATAGTTCTGGAAATAGTCAGAGATAATCTCTTGTATCTCTGTGGTATCTATTGTTATCTCCCCCTTTGCATTTATGATTGAAGTTATTAGAGATCTTAATTTTATGCTCCTAGTTAAAGTGGCCAAAGGTTTATCAATTTTATTTATCTTTTTGGAGAACAAACTTTCTGTTTAATTTTTGTAATGATTCTTTTGTCTTTAATTTCATTTATATCTGATTTAAATTTGGTTAATTCTTTTATTCACTAGATTTGGGATTGGATTGCTTTTCCTTTGCCATTGCCTTGAGATGATTCAATAGTTTGTTGAGGTGCTCAATTTCTGGTGTTTAGATGACTCTATGCCCAGAAATTTGACAATGTGAAGGAAACAAATCAATACTTGGAATCATGCCATCTCTTTAGACTTAACCAGGAAAAATAGATCTCCTGAAAAGACCAGTATCAAGCACTGGGAATAAGGAAACAATAAAAAAGCTTCTAACAACATCAACAAAAAAAAAGCTCTGGACCAGATGGCTTCACATTAGCATCAGTTCAAAGTTCAAAGAAGAGCTTATACCCATAGTGCAGAACCTATTCCAAAACATTGAGAAGGAAGGAAACTTCCCAAACACATTCTATGAGGCAAACATCACCCTGATACCAAAACCAGGAAAGGACTCAACTAAAAAAGAGAATGATAGACCAATTTCACTAATGAATACGGATGCAAATGTTCTCAATAAAATCTTAGCTAATAGATTACAGCTACATGTTAAAAAAATTATACATTACAATCACTTAGACTTAATCCCAGAGATGCAAGCCTAGTTTAACATATGCAAATCCATAAATGTAATTCACCATATCAACAGAAGTAAAGCATAAAGACCATATGATCCTCCCAATGGATGCAAAAATAGCATTTCACAAAATTCAGAATCCTTTTCTAACAAAAACAGTTAAGAAAATAGGCACAGGTGGCACATTTCTTAAGCTGAGTAAAGCCATGTATGACAAACACACAGCTAACATCATACTGAATGGAGTAAAACCAAAAGCTTTTCTACTTAGGACTGGAACCAGACAAGAATGTCCTCTATCACCACTACCATTCAACATAGTGCTGGAAGTCTAGCCAATGCAATGGGAGGAGAAAGATATAAATGGCATCCATATGAGAGCAGAGAAAATCACTCTCTCTCTCTTTCCTGATGATATGATCTTAAAGAACCCCAGAGACTCACCCACGAGACTGCTGGAAGTGATCAAGAGATACAATAATGTCTCAGGGTATGACATCAATGTCTACAAATCAGTAGCCTTTGGATAGACCAATAGCAGCTAAGTAGAGAAGCTAATCAAGGATATAATTTCCTTCATGGTAGCTTCAAAAAAAAAAGGAAAAAGAAATACCAAGGAATATACCTAGCAAAAGCAGTGAAGGACCTCTACAGAGAAAATTGTGAAACCCTAACAAAAGAAATAGCAGAAGATATTAACAAAGGGAAGAACATATCATGCTTTAGCTGAGAAGAATCAACATTGTTAAAATGTCTATACTACCCAAAGCAATCTATAGATTCAATGCAACCCCCATTAAAATATCAGCATCATAAGGCAGCGCCTGTGGCTCAGTGAGTAGGGCGCTGGCCCAGTATACCAAGGGTGACAGTTTTGAACCCGGCCCCAGCCAAACTACAACAACAACAACAAAATGATAGCCAAGTGTTATGGCAGGCACCTATAGTCCCAGCTACTCAGGAGGCTAAGGCAAGAGAATTGCCTAAACCTGGAGTTGGAGGTTGCTGTGAGCTGTGACACAACAGCACTCTACTGAGGGCAATAAAATGAGACTCTGTCTCTTAAAAAAAAAAAAAAAGCATACTTGAAAGAACTGGAAAAAGTAGTACTTTGTTTTATATGGAACCAGAAAAATATCTGTATAGTAAGGTGATTCTTAGTGATAAAAGCAGAGCAGGAGGCATCGATATCATTATTCTAGAAATTTTTATTATTTCATAGCATCAATATCATATTCACTCTTGACTGTTTTTCTGAATTCTGAGTGATTTCACCCAGCTTAGCTTAAGATGAAGTTTCAATGACATATGAAAGACATACACTATAGTATCTGTTACTATCTCTTAAAAGTACCTGGACTCAGCCTTGGGCAAAACTTGGGGAAAGCTCTGGAATCCTTTTGGTAATCTCATCCTATCCAAATACTTAGGGTATTCATACAGATTGAATTTCAAATATTTCATAATTTTCCAAAGGTAAGTCTGTGTATGTATGTGTGTGTGTGAGAGAGAGAGACAGAGAGAGAGAATACAATGTACTTTGAGTGACTTAGGAAAAGCAATTCTTTGCTTTGAGCAGAACTCGTCTGTAAAGTGCATGTTTGGCAGTTGCTAGGTGGTAGCTGCATGTTAAGTGAGAGGGTGAGTTAGCATGAGATAATTCTATTTCTTAGAGTGTTTGCCGATGATTTTTATTTTAGGTTGATTTTTATTTTTTCATTCAACAACTAAAAGAGAACTTCAGGAATGGTTTAATTAATCCTTGAATCATGTCAATTTTACCCTTCACTGCATAAGGACTAAAAATTTGTATTTAATAAAACTCTTTACTCTTTTATCACCTGCTGATTTCTGCAGGAGACCTACCTAACCCAGTAATTTGTATTCCTATTTTAAAATTATACATTACCAACATCTAGGTGACTGCTATTAATAGACAGCTCCAGGTGCAGGAACAAAGAGTTATCATCTTCTCGTTTAGCTACAATGCACATTTGTGCTTTCACCATGAGCAATCTGAAGCTCACAGGTCTGTTTATCTGTGTTCTTCCTGAGGAGCTTCCACTTTATCCTGGACGAGAAAAATCATAGGGATTTGCTACATTTTAAACAGCACAGTATTTTGAATTTTTGAAATCTCCATCCATTATGGTCTTAACTCTTCCTGGTTAGTATAGGTGGTCATTTGTTTGTGTGTATTTGTGTATGTTAATAAGGAATACCTTCTCAAAAACTCTGAGGTATTCTCATCTAAAATTAATAATCTACATCATAGTTCTTTACTTTTTAAGATAAATGGTGGAAATGAAAACTATTAAGAAAGAAACTTTAGAACTTATGGTGGGAAGGGTAAAATTGGCTAGAATCATGGAGTAATCAAGAATCCTAAAGCCCCTATCTTCACTACCACCACTTCCCCTTCAGACTTTGATGAAACTGATGAAAGCTGTCATCCCCATCACAGTGAGAGTCCTACAAATCACTCACATGAGGATCGAGTGCCTTTTTTGCTACCCTCCCCTTCCACTCCAATTTACACTCAAATGAGTCCTGCAAATGAACCTGTGAAGAGAAATTGTACAGAGATGGTACCATGGTGTGGAGACCAAGGGAGGAGGTTTCCTGTTTTTCCTACATATGTGAACCTTGTGTTCAGACCTCATCGAAGATCTCACATCCCATCTCTTGTCAATGACTGTGCCTCTGGGAAGATAGGTCCATGTGGAGGGCTCCATGCCTGTGGCCCTCAACTTTCTCCAACTAACTTCAATGTTATTTATAGCATTTATTTACTAAGGAAATTTCAGAATCAGTACCACAATGATCATAGTTACACACACAGCATAGCAAAGAAGTGCGTTTTGCAGCAAACATATTAACAAAAATAGCTATTTATTATAGATTTCCCCATAATTTGATTTACTTTTTTCAAAGATATATGACTGGGTTTTAGGATACTATTACTGGAATTTATTTTTAAGGCTCTATAAATATCAACATTCTACCCCAGAGATATGTGATCCTAGCATCACTGCAAAAATGACAGTCATACCTGTGACTGTGTAGATACACACACTGAATGGCTGACTTTTTTGATGGATTTGTTTGATGGATTTGTCTACTGTAAGGATCCAGAAACGATCCGATTGGTACGATTGTCAACATATCCTATACATCAAATGTTGTCAAGCTCAGCTGCAAATAAGGATACTTTCTTAGTATCACTAAGAAATATCTTAATAAAGCTGCCAACATTGCCAAATATACCTTCCTGGTGTTTAAGAAGTTGAAGCCATAAAAGGGTTCACATTACACATCCAGAAACACTTAGGAGAGTATCACACGGTACGTTAATTAAAGTTGGAGTTTTCTCATCTGATTCTTGATAAGTGAATTATATTTTTAGAGTGTTTTACACTAAATAAGCCAAGGTTGTGAGAAAGAAGTTTACAATATCCCGATAAGGAGTGTGTTTGTGTGTGTGTGTTTGTATGTGTGTATATGTATGTTTACCACATTGGAATTAAAGTCATGCTTTCCTGGTTTTATTCTATATGAATTGTATAATTCATATGTTTTTCTTATTTGTTTTCCTATTTACACACACATGCAACATAGTAAAAAATTATCTAACAACCATTTAATACACGCAGTTTTTATTCATTTAAATAAAGTCATTTTCCCATGTTAGTATGTACACATCAACTTCATTCTTTTTTTTTTTTTTTTATTCTTTGAGACAGAGTGTCACTGTGTCGCCCTAGGTAGAGTGCCCTGGCATCACAGCTCGCAGCAACCACAAACTCTTGGGCTTAAATGATTCTCTTACCTTGGCCTCCCAAGTAGCTGGTACGACAGGTGCCCACCATAATTCCTGGCGATTTTTGTTGTTGTTGTTGTTGCAGTTGTCATTGTTGTTTAGCAGGCCTGGACCGAGTTCAAACCTGCCAGCCTTGGTGTTTGTGGCCAGTGCCCTACCCACTGAGCTACAAGCGCCACTGACTTCATTCTTTTTAATGGCTGAAGATTATTATATTGTATAAATGCACTATAATTTATTTACCAGCTCCTGTCAATGGTCACTTTTACAGGTATGTTGTAATTTTTGCAGTTAACATATATTATGGCAGCAATTTGAAAGGATATCAATAGCTTATCACGACCTAAGGTTTAGAATTCTGAGTCCCTATTTTTTTAAACTATGTTTACAGGTGTATATTCATTTCTTCTTAGCAAAAATGTTTATTTTTTTATCAGATTTTTTTTCATGGTAAGATTTTACTTTTTTTCTTTAAAGTACACAGTATTAGGAAACAAGAGTGGATATAAAGCCACCACGGGAGGCAGAAAGGAGCCACCCTGGGAGGTCTGCTGTGGGTCCTCAAATACACATGCATACACCTCATACAATGGGTTCTGTGCTCTCTGTGCTTTTACATTACGTTAAGGGTACCAGAGTTTGGGGGTAAAAGAAACAGATGAAGAGAGATAGCAAATTAAAGGCCCCTGCCTGGGCTGTGAGCATGTGCAGAGCACTGAGGACAGTAGACAGGAGACCTTTAAACAATGTGAGCCCCCAAGGAGGATCCCAGCTCTCTGTGGTCTGTGCCACCCATCTCTGATTGCTGGAGAAGGTCACAGTGAGAAAGGCAAGGATGGGGGTGAACAGGACTCAAAGAGGCAGCGGCAGGCCCTACAGTGTGGCCGGGAGGGGTGGGGGCAGTGGGGATCTGGCTGAGGGTCCTCAAGGGGGAGGAGGGGGAAGACGGAGCTCTGAGCTGCAGGGCTGCAAAGGCATCCAGATACTAAACCTGGAGGCCCATTCTGAGGGAGGGGTTGTGCGCCTCTTCAAGTAAGGAGCCCCTCCAGTCTGCCCTCCCACCGGAGTCCAGGAGGCTGAGCTGGCTGGACTGTGGCAACTCCCACTCCCCACCAGCTGGGGGTGACAGAAGAGGATGAGGGCAAAGGACTCAAGAGGTGAGGGAACAGATTGTAGGCCAGGGTCCCTGGCTGCTCATCTGTCACAGGGGGACAGAAGCTAGGCACAGCCCTGGACCAAGTTGAAGGCTTCAAGGTGGCTGGACATGGATCACCCATCCAGAGATACCCTCATAGAGTACCCATGGGCAAGGCTGAGAGGCTGGGTAAGCTTGTAGAGAAAGCCCCATGCAGGACGGGACAACTCAGGGAGCTCCCATGATGGGCAGAGGGCTGGGGAAGCCAGAGCCACGTGGGCTTTCTGGTAAGCTGGAATGCACACTGGACCTTCTTCTGCTCTCCTTCTTTCTTGGATGCACCTGTGTCCATCCCAAAGGACAGCTTCTCTTCAAAGCCTGGATACGTCGGGCAGATGTGTTCCCTCAGCAGGCTGATGCCACACAGCACCCTCCAGTGGCTCCTGGTATCTCCTTGGTTTTCTTAGAATGTTTCTTTCCAGACAAGTCTCTGGAATATTTGGGGGTCAGGCAGCAACAGCAGAATGCTATCTGAAGAGGTCTTGGGGCTCCCAAGGCAGCACTGCAGACACAGGCCCAGGAGCCTCAGGATGACTAAGCCCTGCCTTGGACCATCAAGTCCCACTCTTTTTATCAGATTTTCAAAGACATCTGTGTTTCACTTCTACCTACATGCATAAAGCTCTATTTCCAGAAAAAGCTGAAGCTTTTCATCTACTTTATTTGTATTTACAAATTTACTCTAATTATAAAAATAAGACTGATTTTTCTAAATTTTTAAGTTGTTCTTTTTCTCATTTTCTTGATGGGAGAAAAACAAAGCACAACCCAAATGAAAGAACGTAACATCGCTTTGACTATTACATAAGCCTTACTGATTCTAACAGCACCTGACTCCACGTGGCATCACCAGCACTGGACGCTTCCTCCCCTCTTCTCCACTCCTACCAGACGCTCTTCACAGCCCTTCTTTCACTCCTCTAGCAAAGCTGCTCTTGCTACCTCCACTGACTCGTTTGTTTTCATCAAAAGTAAGATTAGTGGACAGTCATTTCTGAAGTATGACTTTAGGGCAATCCTGTATTAGTCAGGCTAGGATAGCTTATGCTACAGTCACATTAACCCCTAAAGTCTCAGTTTTTAGATAACATCAACTTTATCCTGGCTGCTTAAGTTTCATGTCTCTTCCCTCTTGAAATGTTCCTGTCAATCTCTGAGACAGAGCAACAGACAGCATGGACACTCAGACTTCACTTGTTATAGCTGGTAGTTAGAATGTCTCGTCTATCTCTGTGCGATGGTAAAGTTACTAGGAAATTCAGACACGCAAATGTAATAACATCTGAGAATAACTATCGCCTTTGCCGCACACATCTGCTCAACAAGTCTTTAAGATATGAATACCTCATAAAGTTATGGTTAGTCTGCATCATCCCATTGAACTTCATGGGAAATTCTGTGAATTTGATATTTGCATCACAGTGAGGTTATATGAATTGCTTAATATTGTTGATATACAGGAGTCCAAATGTGTCAGTGGGCTCCTAAAGCAACTTTACCCACTATTCCACAGTTCCTATCTTTTCATTCATTTCATGAATACTTAGGAAAACCGACCATGTATATGATAACTGCTATATGTGCTAATGATATGCCTAACCCTGGTGCTGGGAAAGCTCACAGCTCCATGAGAAACACAGTCATGGGGGTGGGAAGGTATTTATAAGACACTGGCACAGTGAAAGTACAGAGATGCCAGAGCTTGTGGCGCTGTAGGAGAAATGTCAGGGGTTGTACCTAATGGAAATTTAGAGAATGAAGGAGTGGCAAGCTATAAGGCTAGAAGGGTAGGCAAGAGCCCAAACTATAGGAGTTGCTGATGCCTGAAACTGCCATCAATCCAAATCACCAAGTGGTAAGCGTTGCATTGTCTTCTTGCACGGCTATGTTAAAGTCAACTTCCCCCAAGGAGTATAACTGCTTTTAGGAAAACCACGTCCGGTGCCACCGTGGGAGGGCCTCTTCCTGTGTCAGTCTCAAGGCACCCTCTCTCAGAGAGATAATCTTCACAGTACTTTTCTTGGCCTTTGGACACACAAGGCTCTTTTCCATTAGACTGTCATGATTGAAGGACACGTGGGCTCATGTTTCCTTTTGGATCCCCGGCAGGAAAGCCAACATGCCATGAAAGCATTCTGCTCTTTGTTTTCACTCTCTCAATTCTCTTGCATAGCAAGACATTTTCCAAATCTCAGTTATATTAGTGCAATCATAAAAATATTGTTTTATCGGGTTTTTCTTTCTCATTACTAGAATTCAGTATCATAGCAAATCTTAACGAATGAAAATGGGCCATACATCAGCTATGCCACAATCGTGAAAACAAAAATAGCAAAGGTAAACAGAGGCCACAGAAAGGCACACTGCCTGAAATAACTCTCTCTAAATTTAATAAGATGGTTCACTCTTCACATAGAAAGTAAAGCTCTCTTGTCAAATTATAAATCAAACAAGTATTTTGTAAGAAAACTGCGTTTGTAGGTGCTTCTCCAAAAGATCATCTCCTGGCACGTCATTAACCAGTTTGCTCCTAGTATTCACCAATTCTTAAACTAAATCCCTACCCTAAATAATTGGTGTTCAGAAGAAAAATATTCTCCTGATGAATGTCGGCATTCATTTCATGGGGAACTATCAATGAGATCCCAGATCAATGTAAGGTTGCAATTCAAACTTGCTTGTGTTTGGGCTTAATAATTGATAACATTTTCAGGTTTCACTTAATGCTTTTCCCTAGTGTATTTATTAGAACATCAAAGATCAAGCTGATTGTCTTCTCCTAGTTTCCTAAAACTTATTATTCAAATACATAGTAGGTATTCCAACTCTCAGCATTACTGAGACCTTACCCGATGGCCTCCTAGGATAATGTCGTAGAAGATGAGCCCCGCACATTCATAGTCTTTGCCAATCTTTACAGAATATCCTGGCTCTGAAGACCTCTCTGTGGAAGAGAAAGTTAAATTGTATTTAACCTGTCACATCCAGCTGATGTTTGTGTTGACCAGTCATATTCTGCTTTTTATACTGTGATGTTTTCTGTTTCTGTTGAGCTGTCTGTTAAGAGGAAAATCTTGCTCCCTGGCATTTTTTTTCTTTTATTCAGGAGCATAAACACAATCACAGTGTTGGCAAATTACCTCTCTGAGTCTCACTTCAGTTCACCTGACCAGTGTATATATGTCTGACCTTTCCTATTTCTCGTTTGTATTCCTCTACCTTTATAATACCTAGTGAAGATATTCTGATCTATGTTTCCCCAAGGGCTAGCCAAGAAGGGTACTAAGTGATAAAATATTGCAAACTTGGGGATGATTTGGTTTACTGATATATTTCTTTAGCTGCAAGATGTTACCTAGAGAATCTTAGCACTGGAAAGGACTAGCAAACATTCAGAAACAACAGCCACATTTTATAGAGATATGAACAACAAATGGCGCAGAGAGGATGAATGATTTATGTAGATTCACATAGTGACTCAAGGCAGACCTAAGCATGAGAGCCCAGGGAACCAAAGTCACTTTCTCCTCCCACATACCAACAGCATCCTGGCTCTGGAACTGCCTCCAGGGAATAAACAACTTTTGGATGATCAGCAGGACAAGCAGCCCTACAGAAAAGCTGAGAAAGGATTAGTTATTTCCTTCCCCACTTGCTGTGTGGTTGCTGCGGTAGGATGATCCTTTCTGATTCTTGAGAGAGTGAGCAATGGGATGGATTTGTAAAGTGCATATTATGACCTCTGAGGTGGAGTAAGGAGTCCAGTGGTGGTGCAGGGGTCCAGAGTATTGGAGTCCCCCAACAAGAGAATGACTGGAGATGATGCCAGTTGCAGAAGTGACACCCAGCCATTAGTACTGCCCAGGTTGTCTTTGCTCTGTCATACATCCTGTGGCTGTCTTGTAAGACATCATCCACACTTATAACACAAATATCTTCTACATTTAAATCGATCAGAGTCCTTTTTGCTGTTGTTGTTATTTGTAACTAATAGAATATCTACAGTAAACCCATTAGGGACAGTGTTACTGATTTACTTGGCACAAAAGTAATTTATCTTCCCTATTATTTCTTGTTATACCTTTGTTTACTCATCTATCCCTGGCACCTATCTCACAGCACCTTGTGCTATTCAAGTACTAAGAATAAAGTAGGAAGGAGCAAATAAGGGGTGAGTAGAGGAAAATGCAGATACGACTTGGTATTTATTCATCAGCATGTTGACAATGCTTAACTCCAAGCTACTAAGCCATAATTTCTATGGTTAAAGAGTAGATGGAAATGGAGAAAAGGCCAAGAAGAGCTTCTGGATAATCTTATGTATAGTACAAGTGGAGGAAGTAGATCCAATAAACAAGTCTGAAAAAAAGCAGCCAGGAAGCTGAAAGAAAAAAGAAGAGTGTGGGATCATAGAAGCCAAAAGAAGGGAGAAGTCGTCACTTATGTCAAACAGGAATGAAAATTCAAATTAGAGATAACAGGAGAGTACCCCCTGGATTTGGCCCACCCAGGCTAGCCTTGACTAGTGCATACACTGATGATTTTCCCTTTAACACACTGTCAGTGGAGTAATGCAAAAATCTCTCATCAGAGTGCATGGAAGAGAGACCAAGAGATGAGTTGGTACAGGCAGCAACTCTAGCCAATTCTCTGAAGTGTGTTCCTGCAAAGAGAAAATAAAATAGGGCAGAAACCAGAGGTAGTCTTGCCTTTGGTATATACCCCCTTAGAGTTAGGAGGTCCTCCTAATCATACCTATGCTTTCTTCTATTATCACTTCATGCTCTTGAGTACTCTACGTGTAGACTGTTCATGACTGATTTCACTCGTTTTGATGACTGTGATGAATTTGCACACTTCCAGCTGTCTCCTTTCTTCTGAGCATAAAAGTCTTACATGCCTCTCAACTGTAACAAATGTCTCAAGGCAGTCTCACACTGGCTCTCTTTTTTGTGTGGTCCTTCTCCTGTCCACAGAAAACAATCCTGGGAGCACTGAGAATGTATTGAAGACTCATCTCCAACCCAGCAATTTATCTTTTATCTTGTCTGTCACATTAGCCAGCTTATCTCTTGGGTCTTCTCTTTCTCTCTCCATATATATATGTATGTATATATATACACATAAATATTACATATATAAGCTTTACTATACATATAAAATCTGTTCATATATATGTATATATATATAATCTGTCCATTATATATACATATATAAGTTTTAATATACATATGAAATCTGTCCATTATGTTACATTATATACAGTATATTACATAGTTATAGAATATAAAATGTGTAAACTAGGGGGATTCTGGGAAGATGGCCGACTGGTAGCAACCCTGGTCAGAGGCTCCTGAGCAAAGGAAGAAATACTGGTTGGAATCATAACATATGAAGCCAAAGACGGGGAGCTGAGCCCAGAAAGAAGTTCGGCAAGCTATAAATCCTAGGAAGATCATTTAAGAACATAAAATACAGGTACAAATAGGGCCCCAGAACTGCTTACTAGAGCCGCCCCCCTCCTGTGGGTGGCAGGCGGCCATAGAGAAACCCCCTGCACCCAACAGCCACAGAAGTACTTGCTAGAGCTTAGCGCACCCCCGCCGGCGGCCGGACGAGTCTCCCCACTCCGGGAGGGCCGAGAACTGCTTAACAGAACCGGGCAGAGAGGCGCACCCTGCTCCAGGGCTCTGGGCAGGTCCAGAACTGGTTGCTAGAGCCGCGAGCTTCCCGCGGGCAGCAGGTCGCCGGAGCAGAGTTCCCCTGCTCTGGGCAGCCACAGAGGTAATTGCTAGAGCTTAGCGCACCCCCACCAGTGGCGGCAGACGAGTCCCCCCACTCCGGGAGGGCCGAGAACTGCTTAACAGAACCAGGCAGAGAGGCGCACCCTACTCCAGGGCTCTGGGCAGGTCCAGAACTGGTTGCTAGAGCTGTAAGCTTCCCACGGGCGGCGGGTCGCCAGAGCGGAATT
>CAUYTI010020301.1:2500-30159 GCA_963575145.1 Galago senegalensis | reverse complement strand
CATTACAGCTCACAGCAACCTCCAACTCCTGGGCTCAAGCGAGTCTCTTGCCTCCGCCTCCCAAGTAGCTGGGACCACAGGCGCCCGCCACAACGCCTGGCCATTTTTTGGTTGCAGCCATCATTGTTGTTTGGCGGGTCCAGGCTGGGGATTCAAACCCGCCACCTTAGGTGTACATGGCTGGCGCCTTAGCCGGTTGAGCTATAGGTGCTGAGCCGAGGCTCTGTCTCTTAAAAAAAAAAAAAAAAGAAAGAGAAAAAGAAAATGATTGGAGCAGAATCTGGGTGCAGTGGCTAACACCTGTAATCCTAGCACTCCAGGAGTAAAACAGCCGGGTGGGTGTTATGGCAGGTGCCTGTAGTCCCAGCTACTCGGGAGGCTTAGACAAGAGAATCACTTGATCCCAAGAGTTTGAGGTTGCTGTGAACTGTGACACTAGAGCACTCTACTGAGGGTGACAAATAAGACTCTATCTTGAAAAAAAAGAAAAAAGGAAAAGAGGGAGGCTCCTATGGCTCAGTGAGTAGGGCATTGGCTCCATGTACCCAGGGTGATGGATTCGAACCCGGCCCCAGCCAAACTGCAACAAAAAAATAGGCAGGAGTTGTGGCGAGCACCCTATAGTCCCAGCTACTCAGGAGGCTGAGGCAAGAGAATCGCCTAAGCCCAGGAGTTGGAGGTTGCTGTGAGTTGTGACTCCACAGCACTCTATCGGGGGCGATAAAGTGAAACTCTGTTTCTATTAAAAAAAAGAAAAAGAAAATGATTGAAGCAGCAATCCCTCAGGGTAGCCTGATAGTGGTGATTGCACAGCGACTTTGTATCATTTTCCCTAACAAATGATGAAGACACCAGAAGAGTGATCAGGGGATTCCTCTCATTTCCATTTCTAACTCTGACCCCAGAGGGGCTTGGTTCAATTATGAGAGCACAGCACAGGGCCTGGAAACCACATGCTTCTGAATTCTCCAGTCATCTTCTCCTCAGTCCAAGGACCCTGATCACATTTAGAGGGAAATTCTTCCAAGCCATATGTGTCATCTTTACACCATGAGTCCTTTCTGTTTCCCACAGGGTCATGGCTCAAAACCCAGCAAGGACATCTTCCTCTTTCAGTTGGGTCCACTCTCCCCCAAGTCAAGACAATAAAGACTTAGTTTACTGAACAGGGAGAAGGGCCATGGAGAAAAGAAAACCCTGGGGACAGAAGCCATCACTTACAATCTTCCAAAACAGTTTCTTGCCACTGTACGTGTACTGTGGATGTTGAGAATCTAGGGAAACATGAGTGAGCAGATAATAGATGAATCCAGAACTGCGTGAGGTCTAGAGAAACAGGTGTAGCCGGAGGGAAAAATTCATTTTGCCTAAATGTAGAAAAAGAATGGCTGTTTCATCTTCAGTATTACACAGAGGAATTTCTAGAGGGAAATGTGAAGATTTTGTGATTATTGAATAGCAAAGAGTGTGAGTCATTTGTAAACATTATCAAAAATAAGACATGTAGTTGTGCCTAAATGTAGCTAGCAACAAAGTTAATAATCACCCACATATCTCTCCTTAATTACCCAATTAATCTAATTATCTCCAATCATCTTTTGACCTTTCTCCTCCCACATATCTTCCTTTATTGTTTATTACCTAAATAAAACAACACAATCACCCTAAACAAAAAGCCCACAGACAACCAAGAGAAAGTACATGTTTGAGAAGAACGCCAATAATGTTTTCTTATAAATATATATTAAGATACCTCCTTTTTTAGAATTTCAAACCCTGGGAGGAGAATGTAAGAGGCAAGTTGAAGGTAAAATGACCTCATGGTTTTCTACAAATACTACTACTTGTCTAGGGGAAAAGAAGCTGACTCCAGGGGCCTTTTGCTTTTAGATAATCCCTCAGGACACAGCAGAACAAGCTCCAAGTGGCTGCCTGCAGGTGATCGAGAACTTGATCCTGCCAGAACAAAATCTGTCTAGCTGCCTTCTCCCTCAACTCCAAAATGCACCTTGAAATCTGTCTTCTTTGGGCTAATGGAGAAAGACTAAGAAGACTTAAAAGGTTACATATCTTTGGTTACTGACATCCATATAGAGGGAATCTGGCCTTGGGGGTCCCTGCCAACGACTCTCTCCCATGATACGCTATTGCCTTTGTTTTTGGATGCTCAGCTTTCTTGTTTTCACTTAGACTTCTCTCTGGAGGGACAGCTTCAGAGAAACCAAAATAATTAAACTCCAGGGAGAGCCAACTTGCAGAGCTGAAGCTTAAATGAACAGGCAAAAATAATTGTTCTCCATATCGTATTATTTCAAAACTTACTTAAAAATTGGCTTCTAATTGAAGTATTCTATTAATTATTATTATTTTAATTATTATTAACAATAGTCACTTATTGAGTGCCTGCTCAGTGAACATTGGACAGGCCATTTAGTTTGATGATTCTTTCCATTGATCTTCTAACAACAGTGAGAAACAGGAGTTGTTGCCCCTATTTCCGAGACTAGAAAACTGTATCAGAAATAAAGGCTAATGAACGGCAGACAGAGGCAGATTAACCAGGAAGTTCATGATGCTCAAGCCTTGCGCACTCCCTCACCTGGGCCGCTTTCAGGGCATTGTACCTAACTCTGTATTCATAATGTTTATTCTTCTTCTTAAGAGAAGCTTTCAAAATTGCATAAGCTTCAGTTTCCACAAAATCTGGATCTATCCCTGGTGTAGAGCTGGCATTTAAAACCAAAATTATCCAACTTTAAATCCATGCTCTTTACACAGTACTATTTTCATCGAGAAATAACGAGAGTCAGAAAATACGACTTCTGCTCCCTAAATCTGCTATAACCCTGAACACCAATTCTGTTCAAATACTACTTGCATCACTTTCTTAAGAGTCAAATATACACGTATGTCAACAGATACTCGTCTATCACCATGTGGCTGGTGGGATGAGAGAGCCCCTGTGAGAGAGTGAGTAGACTTTGGAGCTGGCTCCCTGGGTTGGAATCCTGGTTCTCCTACTTCATCCTTAGCTGTGTGTGCTAGGCAAATTATTTAACCTCTCTGTGTCAGAATTTCCTCTTTTGAAAAATGGGTACAGTTATAGTTCCTACCTCATAGCAATTTATGTATGTCCACGTTTACATGCATTAAATGAGTTAAAAGGACTTTTTAAACTGCAAGTCAAGACCCATTAGTCATGAAATCAATTTAATGGGTTAAGCAACATCGTTTAAAAAAATGAAATAGAATTAGATGGAACATAATCGAATATAAGATAACAGAATGCATTGCATATTCAGGGTAGGTAATTTTTTTTAAGGTATGCATGAAACAAAGTTTATTGAGGAAGAGAAAGATAGATTTACAGAGTAAGAAAGCTTATAAAGCAGGATACAATCACCATAGACGGTGAATGGGCCTCCATTGCCAGGGCAAGTAGGCAAAGAAGTCTACATAATTGTTTTCTAAAAACTTTTGTTTCCATTGTGTATGGGATGAACCTGTATATGCATGTGTGAGAATTGCTCCTGAATTGCTCTGTAAAATGTTATTTTTTTTTGAGACAGAGTCTCACTATGTCACCCTCTGTAGAGTATTGTGCTGTCATAGCTCACAGCAACTTCAAACTCTTGGGCTTAAGCAATTTTCTTGCCTCAGCCTCCCAAGTAACTGGGACTATAGGTGCCCTCCTGGCTATGTTTTGTTGTGGCTATCATTGTTGCTTAACTGGCCCAGGCCCTATTCGAACCAACCAGCCTCTGTGTATGTGGCTGGCGCCATAACCACTGTGCCTGTAAATTGTAAACGCTGGGCACCAAGCCTGTAAATTGTGGGTTTTTTTTTTTAAGAGATAGGGTCTTGCCTGTAAATTGTATTTTATTTATTTATTTATTTATTTATTTATTTATTTTTTTTTGAGATAGAGCCTCAAGCTGTCCCCCTGGGTAGAGTGCCGTGACATTACAGCTCACAGCAACCTCCAACACCTGGGCTCAAGAGAGTCTCCTGCCTCCGCCTCCCAAGTAGCTGGGACTACAGGTGCCCGCCACAACGCCCGGCTATTTTTTGGTTGCAGCCATTATTGTGGTTTGGCAGGCCTGGGCTGGATTCGAACCCGCCACCTTAGGTGTATGTGGCTGGCGCTTTTGCCGCTTGAGCCACAGGCACCGAGCCCCGTATGTCTTTAGCATCTTGTATGTTTCACATCTAACATGCAGGTATCCTTTTTCTTACAAAGTAGAAAAATTTGTAAATTTACTTTGTGGCAATTAGAAGCACCCTGAAATTTACAAAAAGTTACCTTCTGAGTCTGAAGTTACCTTGAAAACCATGAGTACTTTCAGTATTCCCCATATTCACCTAATTTTTCAACTGAAGACTTTACAAGTGTTAAACGCAACTTCTCTAATATTTCAATATTGTTGTGCATAAATGCCCCCCACCCTGGTTATTATGTACCTTTCTGAGTTATGATGGGGTGTATTCGCTGAGGGCGGGGAGAGGAGGGGGACACCTCTTCCTAGTGTGGGATAATGACATGCTCAAGGCTGCAGTGACAAGAGCATTCACCTTCCTTTACACTCATGGTCCACCCAACCATACCTAGGCTTCCATGTAAAACTACCAGAAAGCTGTCTATTTTCTCAGCATTTGGTAACATGGCCTCTCCTCACCCTTCAAGGCCTGAAGGAATTAAGTTTTGGGGTAGCTCCACAAGGAAATCAAAAGTAAAATGTGGCGATACATCTACATCCCTCCAAAAATCCAAAAGTAAAACAAAAATGATATATGAACGAAGGCAGTGATGAACCCCATTAAACACAAAGTTTCAGCAGTTACATGCTAACAGCTCCACAAAACTGCTGACGTTTACACATTACCGTATGTGTATGCACACACACACACACATACACACGTGCAAGTGTGTTCTCAACTATTCAAGAAAGACATCTAAAATCCATGGCATGGTGATATCAATTCTGTTGAGCTGCATATCTGAATTATCTGCACAAATATGGTAAACAGGAGTCAATCTGTCAGTGAATACTAATGGTTATAAATCAGGACGCTCCACACAGCTTTCCCGTTATTTACATATCCTGAATATGCAGTCATTTGTCTACCATAGTATAAAATAGCTGTAAAAGGAAAGGCAATTTTTTCTTTTTTTTTTTTTTTTGGCCAGGGCTGGGTTTGAACCCACCACCCCCGGCATAATGGGCCGGGGCCCTGCTCCTTTGAGCCACAGGCGCCACCCGAAAGGCAACTTCTAAGGTGAGAAAAAGGAAAAGCAATTGAAAATATCTAAAAAAGTGACAATATAAATTAATAAGGTCTAAGAAAAATGATAATCATCAACAACAAAAAAATGAAGCTTTAAAAGAAAAATCAGATGCTACCCATTATTTAGGGGATCCCAGAGAACTGGGCTTCAGGGCCTGCATATGATTCTAATATTTGTATAGTATTTGACACACACATGTGGACCCCCGTATTAATAGTCACTTAAGAAAGCAATTCATTCCTGGTGTAGGTCTGCTGAATGTTAACAGAATATATAATGAATAATGACACTCGAAGCTGCCGTGATTTCCACAAGACCTGAAGACCTGTAAGACAAGACTTTTTGCCTCTGATGAAAAGAAAGAAAAGGTAAAAGGAACAGCAAGAACTGGAGGGAGAAACCTATCGAAGAAGTTTCTCAGTAGAAATGTCACAAGGATACTGGAAACCACCAGCCCTCAGAAAGCTTGCAGTTCTCCACTGTAACTCAATCAACAAACTTCTCTCCCTCAGGCCGCTTACTCCCAGTTCAATCCTGAGAATAGACAGGCTACCGTCAGTCTGAACTGGTAATATTTCTGACTCCTCTTAGAAGGGATTACTTCAGCATCTCATTCATTTTCTTTCTCTCCTCCCTCTCTCACTCACCTGTCAGATCAGGGAATTTCATTATAGTTAATATTACCTGATATTCTGCTGCCCGTGATAGCTGCTGGTTGGCTTGCTGAACTTGGACCTCCGCACTTTCTACATTGGCTTCTATGCTGTCTTTAAGATAAAACACATACACACAAGAAACTTTAAACATGCATTGAGGCTCCAGTAACAAATCACTACATTTCATTCAAGAGAAGATTAAACGTGCTCATTGCTCAAAGCATAGGAGTAGACTAAAGTTGAATGTATTTTAAGCTGACTATAGTTCATCCTTATATTATTTCTTAGGTAATTTAAGCAACACACAAACATTTAAAGAAAAGAACCTTGATCATCTTCATTACAGTGCAACCCCAGCTCTACCTGGCAACTCAAGAACAGTACTGCCACCCTGCAGTTACCAAACCAGTGTCAGCACAAGGGCCTGTCTCAGCCTCAAATGCCACAGCTGCTTCATACAAAACAGATCCGTCTTCTTCCCACAACTGAGGATTTTCTTCATCACACGGGGAAAAAAATGGTACCTTGACTTTTCAAAGATTGCTGTTTCCTCAGAGGGAAACTAAAAAATGACCCAAATACCAAAATTTGGTCCATTGTACTTCTTTATATATAGTATAAATATTTAGCTATCAAATTGTCCTGTCAGTCCCTAGTGATTTTCAGTTTCCTGTCATGATACCTATGTTCTACCAGGTTTTCTATAATGGCCAACTCAGCACCAAGCATCTGACAACTTTTACTCAGGGTAAACACAGAGCAGTGAAAACCACTTGCTCTGTGGCCACCATCAACCTACTTCTATGCTGAAACCCAGCCCTCACTGAAGGCCAGCCAGCCTTCTCTAGTGATGGCAGTTTTTCTTCCCAAACTCCTCTAACCTGGAGGTGGAACGGGTGTCACTTTGCAGTATGAGACACCCTTGTGTCTTCCTCCTCCCTATCAACTCTCAGTGTCAAAGCTCATGCGATCAAACTCAGCCACTCCACCTTGCTGTAGACACCTATCGATCTAACGGTCTCTTCTCGTTCTTCCAGTATTTCAGCCGCTGACTCACAGCTGCTTTCTTCAACACTTCTCTTAACATACTCATTGGTGATTTCAATGTTCAAGGGCTGACCCTTCTAAATTCTGGCTTCTCAATTCACTGACCAAACTTTTTCAAAAACGATGTCCATTATCCTTCCCCAGGCCCCCACTTCCATGGTCTCATCCCCAAACCAATAACTATAGCTGCTCCACAATCTCAATGCCGGGAGTCTCACCCCAACTGTCACCTTTGCAGCTCACTCCTCCTAATATCCCGGCTCCAGCAATTTCTGATCTTCAGTGATCCTACCATTCTGGCACTGTCCTTCACATACAGTGGGTCCTTATTTCTCTCCCCACCTGGCTGAGATTCCTGGGTGATCCTTCAGCATCACATTCATCCTCAGCTCCCCTCCCCCTCTACCTCAGTCATACTCACATGACAAAACCCCAGCCGGTACCCGTGCAGAAGATCACACACACAAAAGGACTAACTTTAATGCTGATCTATTTCTCTTTCAAGTCATGACTGACCAGCAATGGCAGTCAACTGCCACTGGCTGTTGTCATGACTGCCAACTTCATTTCTCTCCCTCTCCTCTCTCTTCAAACTTCCCATGCCTCCTTAGGCATTATCCTCAAGACAGGGACCCTGATTTCCAGCTTGTTGAGGCAACACGAACAATCAGAAGACATTTCTACATGTTTTGTGATCCTGTCTACCACCTGCAGGCACTGTCTGTGTGCTCTGACATCTCTCTCGTTGTCAGGGAGGAACTGTCATGCCCCGAGCAAGCAGCCTCTCCACTGTGTACTATGCATGTTACCCCATTCCTCACAACTCAGGGCCTCCGTCCAGAGAACTTCCTATCTCTCACTACCATTCATATTTCTTTCCCTAGTAAACCATTCTTGTTAACCCCACAGCTGCCATCTTAAAAACAAACAAATAACCTTTCATTTATTCTACATTAATTTTTGCAGCTATGTATGACTCATTCTTTGTACCACTTCTCCTCCTAACTCCTTCAAAGAGTCATTTATACTTGGTAGCTTCTGCTGCTCTCCTCCTTATCTCTCCTGAACTCACTCTTCATGCTTTTGCCTATACTATTTCACCAACACAGCTCTTGCCAGGGTTGCCTATACCCCACATCATTAAATCCAGCAGTCAATTCTTAACCTTCATTTCACTTGACCTGCCAGCAGCATTTCAAACAGGCTGACGATCCATCGTTCTTAAAGCACTTTCTTCAGCCACGTTCCAGGCTGAATGCATTCACTTGATTTTCCTCTACGCCAATGGCTATTTTTTTTAGTCTTTTTTACTGATTCTTCCTCAGCTCTCTGGGCTTTAAATCAGGGGTCAACAAACTTTTTCTGCAAAGGGCCAGACAGTAAATGGTTTAAGCTTTATAAACTTAAGGCATATGATCTCTGTCACAGTACTCAACTATGCCAGACAACACTTACACATAAATGAATGGATGCTGTTTGCCAACCCTGCTCTATGATTCATAGGATCTAGGGCTAAATTCTTAGACTCCTGTTTTCTATCTAGACTTACTTCCTGTGACCTCATCCAATCACATGGCTTTAAATACTATCTATGTGCAGATGACCCCTAAATTTATATCTCCCGCCCAGACTCCAGGTTGACTTTACACCTGGCATCAGTGTATACCTTGAACTTAACATATCCAAAAATTGTTGATTTATACACATCTACACTGGTTCCACTTACACATTTCCCCAACTTAGAAAACAGTGACTCTAACCATGTTAATGGGCGAAGACTTGCTCTTGAATTAATACCACACCCAGCCATTCGGTAAATCTTTCTGGCTCTGTATTTGATAAATGCCCAGAATTCAGCACTACTCACCACCTCTCTGCTTCTACCCTGATCCAGGCCAACGGGATGCTAACCTGGATGACTGCAAATAGCCTTTTACGTGGTTTCCTTGCTTTTGGTCTTATTCCAGCAACCAAGTGAGTCCTTTGAAATCTAAGCCAAGTTACAACACAAATCCTGCACAAATCCTCCTGTGGCTTCCTGCTCATTATTAAAAATATATTAAAACTCCTTAGAGTGGCTCAGGCTCCTACATAAATGCCATCTGCTGTGACCTTGGAAAATGATTCTCCACCATTCTCTTGCTCTTGTCACTCAACAAAACTGTCAGGTGTGCTTCTGCCTCAGAGGCCTTTGCACCTGCTGCTCTCTTACTTGCTCCCTGACTTCTAGGAAGGCTTCGTGAAAATGTCACCTATCAGTATCAGTAACCCTTACCTGACTACCCTGAATAAAGCAGGAACATTCTCTTTTCCCCAGCAATCCCAGCCCCCCTAGTGGCCTTATTTCCTCCATAAGACTTGTCACCATTTGTTTGTTTTTCTTTCTTTTTAAAAAAACTTGTCTCTTTCCCCCAGTTGTAAGATTCATGAAAGCAGGGTCTTTTACCTGTTGTTTAATTTACGGTGAATCCCCAATGCCTATGCATCTTTAGGCATATCCACAGATAGCTCCAGATTTAAAAATGATCAGGATCCTGACCAACCCTGACAATTACATCTTAATTGGAGAACTATTACATTCAAACCTTGAAGGGATTCTTAGCAACTCTTTTTTTAAAAGAATTCCTAGCATCTATCTAAGTAATATTACTAAATTACTCTACAAAAAGGCTGTTAAAATAAATGATCAGGCAAACGGCTACCTATTCCTTATAACCTATAAGACAAGATACTATACAGAGTTGGCTTGGTTAGCTCAGCAGTCAGAGCACTGGCCATGTGCAGTGGGGCTGGTGGGTTCAAACCCAGCCTGAACCTGCTAAACAAACAAACAAAAAAATAGCCAGGCATTGTGGAGGGCACATATAGTCCCAGCTAATAGGGAGGCTGAGGCAAGAAAATCATTTGAGCCCAAAAGTTTGAGGTTGCTGTGAGCTGTGACACCATGGCACTCTACCGAGGGCAACACAGTGAGACTCAGTCTCAAAACAAAACAAACAAAAAAGGTAGCATACACAGTTATAAACATCACAAGTTTCCCCAAAGTCCTTGGTATGAGGAGAATTAGATTAAAGTAAGACTGAAACCAGAGGCCCTTGGAAATAAGCTGGAGGACATTACATGGTGCCTTCCATGATCTAGTAGTGGCAGGTCCTGATTAAATTTGGGTTGCTGAAGTACATGAGGTCATTTCAGCCAGTAAAAGCCAAAAATGATATCTGTTTTAGCAAATGCCAAGGATGATGCTTTGTCTGCTATAGAGACTTTTGATTCCAGAGAAACACAAAGAAAAAGAGGAATTTTTTCACACATTTTTTTGTTTGTTCCCACCTCACAAAATCTCATCAGCAGGTCTTACCTATCACATCTCCTTGTTCATGTATCATCATTCCCAAATCTTTAAATATTTCATTAATATCCATAATATCGGCCTAAGAGAAAAAGGCATACATTATATGAAGGCATATATTATTATAATAGGACATTCCACAAAAAGGGAAAATTAAAAATCCCCAAACCACCACTTACATATAGGTAAGCATGAATCTAGATTTAACACACAAATTTTGCAAATATCACAAAAATATTTTACAAATGAGCAATCCTAATTAAAAAAAAAAACTTTGAACCACCACCAGTTTCTCTAAAACATCTGTGATATAAAACATATCAAACGAGGTAGGATGGGAATACAAGACATATAATAGAGAAGGGCCATGGTTGACTACGTTTATTTTATGCAATCTAATCTTTGTTATGACAAGCAGTATTTGGTTACAAGAGCATTAATTATTTTATGACATATTTCCAGTAAAAATTTATACATAGACCTGACAATTCAAAAGAATAAAACAGCTGATGCTCTCAAAATGGTTAATAAAACAAATAAAAATAAAAGAATAAAATGTTTAAGTATAAACTTAAAATCTCACATTAACAAATTTGAACATGCAATGAATTACTGAAGTTATAAATGTCCTTCCTGGTTAAATAAATTATAAATTTATTGGATAAAGAAGTTACATATTTGCTTCTCTTCTGTAATTAACTATTATTTTGCTCGATTAAAGAGAAAAGCTTAAATATTTTACTCAGGTGGATGAGGAAATTTACATAATCATCAAGTGTCAAGTCCTTATTCTAATTTTTTAGGTAAATTGCTTTAAGTAAAAATGTAATTATACAGTATTTAGAATCATAAATTGCCAAGGAAGAAATTCATTAAATTTTGTCAAGGGTCAAGTAATAAAAAACAAATATTATTTGGTTCAAATGTAATGCAATCTTGGAATCCATCTGTTTCCCCATCTGTAAAAGGGCAATGAGAGTGACAGAGTTAAGTACGTCACAGAGTTTCTATGAGGATGTCAAAATGAGATGGAGAACATAAAGAATCTGTCACATAGCACCTAGTTAGTATGTGGAAGGTCTTTAAATAAACTTCAGTCATTGTTAGCTGAAGGCCACCTTCTAGGAACTAAGTGGGTTCCATAAGAACTATGACTTAATAAATCCTCTAAATCTCTTTGATGTCATAAACATAGTAAAGAAAAATAAAATACTTTTAAAGCCTTTGTAAAAATTCTTATTTATGCAAGTATGGTGTGTACCATGTGCCATGGGAAGACTCCAGACTCTCCGGAGAGATGTTTTTTTGTGTAGACTAATATTTTTTCAATACTAAGGTGACATGTAGGTGACTTAATAGAATTTCAAAAAGCTGGGGTAGAGGAAAGCATGTTCTCTCATCCTAGCATAAGTAAAAATACCACCAAATTGATACATTTATTTAGCTTTCTTTCTCAACCTGTCTCCCAACATTATCTGAGTATCTTAAGAACAAACTCATTAAGAACAGAGCAGCAGCCCAACTCTACAATTACAGTAAGGCTTACTTCAAGTTGCCTGATGGAAGACTCTCTCTCATGAATAAGGCGGAGGTCATCTTCTGTGATTTCTTCATCCTGCAGCTGTACTTGAGGTTGAGTTTGGCTAACAGAAAGAAAAGAATATGGAAAAAACAAAGAATGGTATTCAAAACAACGAGACACATTTCCTGTTTAAGATGCATTCGCTAAGTGGGATACGTTTTGTTCATCAAACTCACAGAACTGCTCACTTAAAAATTCTAAGAACGTAATACATAATGTTAACCAAATTTTATTTTATTTTTCATTCCTCTTATATTATTTTATCTCAAATAGGTTTAGAGATTTTATTTAATTTTTGGAAGCTATATTTGGCAACTGCATATTATATCTTAGCTGACTTAAACCTCACATAAGAGAATAATCTGTTAAAAATTAAGTCGGTAAATATTTATTTGGATAATTTATGTATTTTATAATAAATACTTAATAATCATTTTTAAAAACTTTCCATTTACTATCTGTTTTCAATTCATAAGTAACTTAGGATATTTGTGATAGAATAAACTGACAGCTTTAATTCTATTGCAGGGACTATACTATATAAGATTTAAAAAACGATCTTTTAATCTGCAAAATGCTTTGTATTTCTTACCTTTCCCAGGATACAAGATTCCTTTCTTTTGAGCTCTCTTCAGGAAAACCACCCTGAATAATTTAATAAATAATAGGGTTGGTTGACAAGGGGCAAAGAAAGCAAAAATAAGAAAAATTAATAACGGTCACATTTTCCTTTACAATAATTTAAACGAATTTGTGTACATGTGTATATATATATGTTGTGTAGAGAAAGTGGGAAGTTCTTGTTCTAGTTTTTAGGTCAACTGCTTCAAGTAGCAATATAATTATATAATTTTTTAGGATATAAAATTGTGTATTTTTATAACCTAAACTCACAAGGAAGGACTTCATTAAATATTCTCAAGGGTTAAATAAAAAATATTATTGGGTTAAAACTTAGTGTGGTCTTCACAGATCAATTTATTTTATTTTTTTGAGACAGTATTTTTTTTCTTTTTTTTTTGCAGTTTTTGGCCAGGGCTGGGTTTGAACCAACCACCTCCGGCATATGGGACCAGCGCCCTACCCTCTTGAGCCACAGGCACAGCCCCAGAGACAGGATCTTATTATGTTGCCCAAGCTGGTCTCAAATGCCTAGTCAAGCGATTGTCCTACCTCAGCCTCCTGAGTAGCTATGATTACAGGCATGCACCACCATGCCTGGCTAGTTTTCAAATCCCTATGTTAAGGAATAAGGAAACAACTTGTGATAGTTTCTAGGGGAATTTAAAATTAGATTAATTCAAGATTCCATTGTAAATCTCTCTTTCATTTATTTCCTCTAGGCTTCTGTTCATTCTTGAAAGTGGGTCATGTTTTGAGGTTAAATTCACAAAATTTATTTGCTCTGTTTGTTCATCTCCAACACCACCATGTAATCCAGAAGCAAAGTGCACTCTAGACCAGCACGTACACAAAGGGGAAGACTCAGTGCCACGTCAAGGTGAAGACACTACTCAGGATTTGATCTCTAATCATTTTTGACAAAATATGTCTCTATACTTTTGTGTAATCTTTAGTTCTACAAGATGGGCAAAATAATCACAGTAATACATAATCATCACCCTACTTAACAAAATAAAAAATATGTAAATAATACAATTAAATATTCAAACACTGATTTCTAAGAAACCACAGATCTTTATGACTTAAAGAAAAAATCATGTGACTGTAGACTTTCGTGGGACTCTTAGAAAACAGCATGTTCATTTTAGAATGAATCTTTCAAATACTTACAGATACTCTGGAACTGGCTCTTACTCGAGCAACAAACTCTTTCTCTCTCTCAGCAGCTTGCCTCTGGACTTTTTGGAAGTTTGTCAGTGATGTTGTGAATTCAGCCACTAAGCGATCTTTTTGTATTTTCCTTTGACGCTACAGGAGAGAGAGAAAACCTACTAGAATCAAGCTGTGAAGTTCAAATCCTGAAACTGTCACTCACTTCCCAATTACCAGGACTCACCAATTAACTCTCAATAACATTCTGACAGTATGTTCAAATACTGCGTTTACCTTGAGGCAAAAAAGGCCCATAATACTGATTTCTCACCTCAAAGTTTTTAGGCTGCTAAAAATTGAGTCATGATTTTGTGGTTATTTTAAAGTAGTTTTTCTTTTCTTTTGGCAAATAAAGCCTTACGCTTTTACCTAAGTAATAACTTCCATTAAGTAAGCAAGGAAATAAATACGTGCCCCTGGGACACCTTCCATCTTGAATGAGTGTGCATGTTGCCTGCAGTCAGGCCCGGAAGGTCAGGAAACAATTACTCAGGAAGCATTTTCCGAGAGCTTACTTAATTATGGGTCAGGGCAACCACATGGAAATAATTTTGCTTTATTGAACCACAGGATACTACCTGAGCAATTAAATATAGTTTTGTATTTTGTGAACTAATCTCTAATAGAATTTTTTGTCCCCTAATTTCCTCTCTAGCATAACAGTTCAAAGATCCTGCAATGCATTTGATTTCTTTCACATTCAATACATCAAAAATGTGTCTTAAAGCTTGATACCTGTTCACTGGGGGTGGTGGGCAGAGATCCAAACTCTTTAATGTACTTATCTGTTTCTTTGGCAAGTTGGTTAGTATACTGCTGCTTCTGTTGCCTAAAGTGAGAAAACACACATTACAGCCAAAGAACTAATACACTTCTTTAAGCTACAACTCTGCCACTTGAATCAACCCTAAAATTAGAATGATAGCTTTTTCATAGATCGGCTCTAAATCTTCTCTGTCAAAACAAAATTGTCAGATCCTATTCTTTGATAAATATTGAACCAATATCACATGGCAGACTGTTCACTCACATGGCATAGCAGAGCGTAGAGAAATAAATAGAAAACCTGAGCATACCAGCAGCCATTTAGTGACACAGATAAATCAGGAGACTTAACTGAGAGGTGGGTAGATGCCTCATCCTTTATGTTTGAGATATTGACACTGTGGAAACCTTTTATTTCCATTGCACACCTGAGAGGCCAGCTAAGCAAGTAAAGATTTGGTGCTTTAGACTGTCTTGTTCACAGGCCTTGGGTGTACCTGGCCTTTATTTTTCTAAATGAACACCTATGTGCTGTTGTTGTTCTGCTCCTAGGCATGGAACAACAAGGGGACAGTGTGAAAAGTAAACTCTTACACTCACTTATTTTCAAAGAAATATAACCAATGAGGTTCGGAGAGGCAAGCAGCTTCAAGGGCAAAGCAGGTAGCAAGGAAATGCTATGCTGAATAAAAACCTCAAGGGTCTTTTATTGAACCAGGAAAAATGCGCACAAGCAAAACATATGGAACATACAAAGTTGATTACAGATAGAAAGAAATTTCTAGTTACACTGCTAAAAAAACAAATCTGGCAAGGTCAGGGAACTGAGGAAAAAATGGGAAAAAAAACAGACGAAATTATCGTAAGATTATAAAGTAAAAAAGAATTGGTTACAATACCTGGAGGATAAACTTGCCTATTCTATGCTGCTAATCTCTATCTTAACCCTTGAGCCTTTTTCCAGCATATGACGAATAGATCTATAGGTACCGTGTTCAGCAGAGAGCAGCGTTTGAGGAATCCAGGCTGTTGCCCGCCGATCCTCATGTCAGCCAACATTAAATTCTAACCCATGTCTCCCTCCCTTTGTTTTATTCCAATTAAATTTTATTGAAAGGAAAAACAGTAGGTAAAGATGAGGGTTTTGTTAAGGAATAGGAGGTTCTGGGAATTGTGGAAACTGGAGAGCCATCATTGTTTTGTGTGTGCTGTTTGGGAGAATAACTTGCAAATATCATTCAAAACTGTAAGAAAACATAAGAACAAAAGGAAAAGTGATGGCAGCAAAAATCCAAATTTGTAATTTGAGGCCAGATAACCAAGTTTTGGGATTGAGCCAATTAGTGACATTACTGAGATGGTCCAGAGTTTGTTTCTAGGTATCATCTTGCAATTGTTTCACTTCTTCAGTAAGTTGACCTTGGAGGGCAGAGAAATCTTAAGCTAAAGGTCTTTCAAATGTGCCTTGAAGGTGCAATTTTACTGAATTCTGACTTTTAGAAATATTACATGAGATGGGTGTGACACATACACATCAGTGTCACATACAGTACTGCCCCTGGAATCTGAATGCCCCAGAACTCGAACAACTTGGAATCTGACTGAAGAATTCAAGAAAATTCCGCACAAAATCTGAATGTTGCTTTGGAATCCGAACATTGTTCCCATTTTTTGTGTGCCCATTTCCCCAGCGCTCGGGTCACCCACGTGCTTTGTCATTCAGTTCGTTGTTGGAAACTGAAGTGAAAGTAGCTCAAGATTTTCGCTGCTCATTTTATGCTTTTGTGCTGTTGTGTGTGTGTGTGTGTGTGTGTGTGTTTAATATAATGAGCTAAGTGTATTTGCCATGGTCCTAAAAAGTGTCATGGGGAAAAAAAGAGTAAGAGAAAAGCTGTTAGAGCTACAATTGAAGTGAAGAAAGATCTTACCACTAAGTATGAAAGTAGTACACGTGTGGCTACTGTGTTTGGGATGCCTAAATCAACTATTTGTGTGATTTTGAAAAATAAAGACGCTATCAAAGCAGTGATGTGGCAAAACAGGTAACAATGCCGACCTCTAGGAGACTGAAAAGTATGGAGCAGATGGAAAAATTCCTCTTACTTTGGATTAAGGGAAAACAGCTGGCTGGTGATGTGATTTCTGAGATGATGATCTGTGAGAAAGCCAAGGTCCTCCATGATAATTCAGTGAAAGGCAGGCCTGACACTAGTGCTGAAAGGAGGAGTCTAAAGCCAGGACGGGGCGGTTCAGGAAGTTTAAGAGAAGGGCTGGGAACCACAGTGTTGTTACGCACAGAGAGGCTGCCAGTTCTAATTTAGAAGCAGCAGAAAAGTTTGGAAAGGAGGTTAAGGAGTTTGTGAACAGTGGAAGGTATGTTTTGAACCAAGTGTTAAACTGGAACAAAACAGGCCTTTATATTTTTAAATTTTTAATTTTATTGATTTATATTTTATTCAAATATTATTTGTCAACATTTTACCTTAAAATCTAGTGTATTTACTGTTCAGATCATTTTGAAAATTCAAGTTGTGGGACCCAGGAACAGATTAATCCAGTTTCTATTATTTAAAGGGGGAAAAACTGTCTTGGAACTCAAACGATTTGGAACTCCAACAGGGTTCTGGAACGGATTAACCTCAGACTCCAAGATATCATTGTACTAATTTTTGTATAGTCTACAATGCTTTTTGCCTTTCACCCATCCAAAAGATAGCTGCTTTAAGAACATTAAGACGTTTTAAAATTTCCTGATCAATGGTAGCTGAAGACCAAACTTCTGAAGTAGTATAGACAGCCATTTAATTGATGGGCTGTTTGAATGGAATGAGATGAAACCACAGTGGTGGTTGTGGGTGTAACAGCAAGGGCAGTAGCTGCAGTTATAGAGGCTATGAGGACTCTGAGGAAACATTTCTTCTTGGAGTTTTCCCAAAACTGAAGTAATTGCTCTAAAGCATTATTTTTCACCCAAAGACAGGTGAGGTTGACTGGAATCCAAGTTTTAGCAAGTTGTCTTAAAATATGTCAGTGAGTTAAATCAAATTGTGTCACATTAAAATAAGTAAAACAGGAACTCAACCAAGTTTTGTCGGCTTTTAAAGTCAAATTGAAATGCTTTAGTTAGAGGAATTTTTTTTGACAAATTGAAGTAAATTAGTATGAGAGGTCAAAGCAAAAGTACAAGGCTTTGAAGTGCAAATCATAACTTCAGCATAGAGTCATTAACAATCTCTTGTAGAGGATGATTAGGAAAATGAACCTAACGTCTTTGGCAGAGCAAAGGCAGGAAAAGGGACAGAGCAGCTCTCCAAGTATCTTTTTTAAGGGGAATGAACCCTTAAACAGGAAGGGACCAGGGGATTCTTAAAAGTGGGCCAGCCACGCCAGTTTCTAACCTTTGTGGGCCAAATGATACGGAAAAGAGAACCCCCAGGGTTGATGGGGCTCAAGAACATGAAGTTCCTGGGGTCCTCAATTTTCTAATATCTAATTGTTTGGTAGATTATTTCTGGTGAAGCTGGGGTAAGAACAATGAAAACCAACTTAAATCCAAAGCAGGGGCATCTGGGCCATTAAGCCAAGGATGGTTACATATGGGATAGAAGGTTTGAAGAAAATCAGCCCCCACTGCATTAATGAAGACTTGATGTGGTACATCATTAATTCAGGACTGTGATAAATATAATTCACATACCACTGGGGCTTAGAAGGAATACAGTACACGGGAAGTTCAGATGCAAACTTTTGTCAACATAAAGGTGTGTCTTCAATTAACATAGACCAGTCCTGAGTTAATTTGTGCCATCCACTGGTATACATTTCACTGACACAAGATTTAGAACTGCAGTCCCACAAACAGCCAGAAAAGTGGTAGCCAAAAGCCACCAGTAGTTTTTGTATTGTTGTTGGAAAGAGGGGGCTCAGGGTCCAACCAAGTAACAGGTGAAGAAAGGGGTGACTCAAGTAAATGGTCCCAATATAGATCAGGGGAAGCATTCACCTGTCCTAAAAAAAAGGAGAAAGAAAATAAAGATTCCCTCTCCACCCCGAGAATTGGTAGTAACATTAGTGGGCATAAAAAGGAGAAGATTTTCTGGTGTTATAGGCCTCCCTATTTGTACCAAGATGTTTACTGCTTGGTTGATAAGATGTTTTAAACTTCCCCAAGTGATGGAAGCTTTCTGGGTGGTAGGTATCTTGGTGGTCTTTGGCCTTTTCTGACTCTGTGGCATATTTCCTGGAGGGGTTACCACATGGGGGGTTTGCAATTCAGGAAGTAGATTCTTCTCTAGCTGATGCCAACTCATGATAAGTTTTGATAAGGTGGGCTGTGACCCACAAAGCACCTGTTGGTGATAAAACAATAGCATAACCCCTCTTCCAGGTTACAATAGCACCGGCCCCAACCACTGAGGGCTTCCCAGAGGCTCCTTATAAAGTACCAATGGTTTGGGGGTCCTTGTTAGGGGGAGTAAAATGTCTTTCAGCAGCCATAGTGTCTTCCTTAGAAGAATTCAAAAAATTAAGAGTAAAGGGAACTTTATGTAATTGTTCTTGTGGTGTGAGCTTATCTTTCATACTCCCCTCCTTTGTTTATAAATCAGCACTTTAAAAGTGAACGAGAACATTCTACACTGGCTTAGCCTGTGGGGTTACAGGAGATACCTGTTATATGTTTAATTTGCCACTGTTGGTAAAATAGAAGAAAAGAATGAGAAGTCTAAGTAGGGCCGCTGCCTGTTTTTATTTGTTGAGGGAGTCCTAAAGTAGCAGTTGCAGATAATACATCACGCTCACCAAGTTTGGCAGTTTCTCCTGTTTGGCAAGCAGCATGAATCATGCCAGAGTAAGTATCAACAGAAACATGAATGTATTCAAGCTTTCCGGAAGGAGGGAAATGAGTAGAACCCATTTGCCAAAGAACATTGGCTTGCAAACCATAGGGGTTAACTCCCATAGGAAAAGGTGCAGATGTTTGCTGGCATTCTGGACAGGCCTGGAAAAATGTCTTGAGCTTGGGAGCATTTAAATGGAAAAGACAGAGTTAATGCGTGGCTCCCTGGTTGAAGAATTGGTGCTACTAAATGACAGCTGACATGGTAGCGTTAAATAAAACTACAGAGTCTGACTGGTGGTTTCTTTCTGTAACAGGACCAGGGAGATTAGAATGAGAACAAACATGAGTGGCGAATAAAAGGTCCCTTCTTTTTAATAAACAATTTTGAAGGGGGAAAGAAAAAGTCATATAAATTTCTGTCAGAAGCTTGATGGATGGATGAGGACATCAGTAATAACTTGAACTGTATGGACTACACATACAGAGTTTGCCACAACATTTAAAGGGCATAAGGGGATTACTAAGATGGCAGCAGCAAGTTCTGCATGTCCTATGGTGGAGTGGTCAGTAGTCATAGAATGTTCTCATTTATCTAGGCTTTTCCACGTGACCACTCCTTTACCACTCTTCCCAGATTCATCAGTAAACACAGTAAGGACACTTCTTGTGGGTACAGGGGCTTGGAAATCAGGGATTTCTGCCCAAGCCCAATAGGCCACTTGAGAACTCTGAATAAGCGCTTGAGGGTTACAATTAGCTTCAGCATAGGGGGTGGCATAATGACCATCTTCTGTGAGCATGTCAAAACTGACGGGAATTCCTGCACGACAATTATCTATAGTTACAATCCAGCAGTGATTCTAGAACTCTTGGACCCAAACTCTATACTGGGCAGGGAATACAGCAGTCTTAATGTTCCTGTCCCAGAGTGTCAATTCATACACATTAGCGATGATATACTACACCCCTAGTAAAAGTGCTCTGCAAACTGTTCTCAGTGATGTTCTTTCTAAGTTCTTTAAAAACCAAGAATGAGAGGTTCTCATGGTGGGGTCCCTGGCTGCCAAGTCTTGAGAAAAGTTTGAACACATTCACCATTGCTCCTTCTCCTAAGCTAGGGTGACCAGACATTCTGCTTTTGGCGGGACAGTCCCGCTTTTGAACAATTTGTCCCCCGTCCCGTGGTGTTTTTAAAAAGTCCTGATTTTTGGAAAGAATGCACGAATGGGCGGGAGAACAGGAAGGGAATATACGGTTTATGGCTGCCATGTGGCTATTTCACCAGAATATGAGTTTTATATTATTTTTGTTAATTTTATAATGTTAAACTGTAATAATAACAAATAATTGTTGAGAAGTGATTATCGAGAACTGCTTATCAAAGTTTGCATTGTTGTCAGTCTCTGCCCTGCCCTGTCCCCTGCCCCCGCCCGCCCCCGGCCATGTTGTCCCACCTTACCGATGTTAAAATCTGTTTACCCTACCAATGGGGCAAAGGCCTGAAGCTGCTGAGGGCATCCTGTCACCCAGTGGACATTAATACAACCAGTACAAAGCTGAAGATAGAGAAATAGCATCTGGATGGTATGATAGCACCTAAATCCAGCTGTGCCTGAAATTAGACATACCCCTGGATTTTTTTTTTTATGTGAGCTAATTTGTTTCCTTTGTGGATTAAGCCACTGGAGTTGAGTTTCTGTTGCTCAAGTAAAATACTAAACTAAGGAACAAACCAGCTTGTGCACACAAATAAGGGGAAAATGAATTCAAAACTCAGTGGAAGAAGACTTTTCAGGAAAGGTTGGGCCTAGACTGAGCCTTGGAGGGTGGGTGAGATCTGTGTCAGCAGACAGAGCAGGGTACGCTGGAGGTAAGGGGGACTTGCAGAGACAGACAGAGGACCAAGGGATGAGGAAGAGGCAGGGAGCAACTTCCCTGATGAGGTGAGCAGACCAGCAGGATGCTGAAGAAGAACGGCAAGGTGGCCCTTGCAGAGTGGCAAGGAAATGCCCTGGGCCTAGGACTAAAGTGAGATATGAGGCTCAAGAGAGGAGAAAACAATGAAGAGTCACAATTACCTTCAGTAAATGATGGGAGAGGGCTTCTTAAATGCATTCCTGGGTAAAGTGTGCAAACTGGGGTGAAGATGGGTGTTCTGTTGCCCTCCATTGTGTTTCTAAAGTGTCAACATATAAACACAGAGAGATTCAACCTCAAATCCAATGTCTCAGTTCTCTTGAAGGGATTAACAGAAGACAGTGTGGCCCTGGCCACAAGATAAGGGTGTCTTCCTTAGAGGGCATGGGCTCCCCAGCTCCCCACCTGCTCTCCACTCCCATTTCCTACAATCGGCCTGGGCACAACAAATGCGTACCTGTCTCATCCAGACTGATGGGAGCCTCCTCTTCCTCTCAGATTCACAGGCTCCAGTTACATCTCCCTGAATTCAGAGGAGGACCAAAGCCCCACTTAAAGAAGGGCCATGAAACTCCCAGCTTTAGGGGCCTTGAGTGTTGCCAGCCCCTCCCCTGCTGAGCATTCTGGTCTAACTTTGATATCATTTCTCACTAAGATCGCCTTCCTGATAGCCTTCATTATTCAAAGCATCAGGAAGCCCTTTGCAATAAGCAGTCTGATAACTTAGATTACCTCACTGGGGAGAGACCCCCACCCCTTCCCTTTGTTTCATTAATGAAAAGTACAGGGAATGTGGAAAAACATGAAGACAAAAATAGCTTTGTGAGGGGAGCAAAACTGCAAATATCATTTTTAAAACTTTCAGAACAAAAACAAACATTATATTTCATTGCCTTCAACAGGGAAAAAAGGGAAAAGATTATAAATAAAGACCAGATTAGCTTTGGTGAAAACTTTCCTGCACCTTCCTTGTGGGCAAGCAGCAAGTAACTAGTCCTCAAAAGAAGTGATTTTCCTCCAAACCCAGCGCCAGTGACATGCACTGATGGTGCTGGCCCCAGAAATCTAGAATCCCCTGAGTTTTCCTTAGACTGTGAGCTACGGTCTAAGAACAATGGAAAGGCTAAGAATGCTCCAACAGTTGAGCGATACTGCTCAAGACTGAACTGGAGGAGAGATGATGTATTTGTTTTAACGACAAAAATTAAGACATTTTCTCAGAAGCTTTAGAAAAATGTATCTTGGTCAGCAAGACCCTAAATAAGCAGACAGGATAACAGAAGGCCATGCTGTTCGTGTTCCCAGGACCCTCTAGAGTGACTTGAGCTAAGGACACAGCTGGTGTCTCCCTAAGTGCAAAAGAGGGTCCTACATCTGACAGATGAGCTATGCTTTAAAAATACCCATGGGCTAGGACTTTCACCTCAGGCTCCATCCCAAAGCCTCTGATTGTAGCCTCCAGAACAGCTCTGCCTCCTACTCTGCTCCATCTCCCATGTACACTTTGTCCCCAAGTCCTGGGGGCTCTAGCCAGACTCATCTCTGAAATCTCTGGCTTCCTCCTCATCACATCTTACTGACCTCCCATCATGACTGGCCTCCACCTCCTTTCTTCACACTGCCTTAGTGGTGACCTGAGACAATGCTCCATCCTGCTGAAGATCTGTCTAACCCCCACCACTACGCAGAGAAGACTTTACTGTCCCCACCATCCATGCCCAGCTCCGGCCTCTCCATCACACTCCTGGA
Source organism: Galago senegalensis (assembly GCA_963575145.1). Classification (NCBI taxonomy): domain Eukaryota; kingdom Metazoa; phylum Chordata; class Mammalia; order Primates; family Galagidae; genus Galago; species Galago senegalensis. The sequence continues at coordinate 7,131 of CAUYTI010020301.1, read as the reverse complement.
CATGTGCACCTGAGGGCCTTCCAACACACCCACCTGGACATGCGCACCTGAGGGCCTTCCAACACACCCGCCTGGACATGCGCACCTGAGGGCCTTCCAACACGCCCGCCTGGACACGCGCACCTGAGGGCCTTCCAACACGCCCGCCTGGACCTATGCACCTGAGGGCCTTCCAACACGCCCGCCTTGACCTACGCACCTGAGGGCCTTCCAACACACCCACCTGGACATACGCACCTGAGGGCCTTCGAACACACCCACCTGGACATACGCACCTGAGGGCCTTCGAACACACCCGCCTGAACATACGCACCTGAGGGCCTTCCAACACGCTCACCTGGACATACGCACCTGAGGGCCTTCCAACACACCTGCCTGGACATATGCACCTGAGGGCCTTCCAAAATGCTCACCTGGACATGCGCACCTGAGGGCCTTCCAACACACCCTCCTGGACATATGCACCCAAGGGCCTTCCAACACGCTCACCTGGACATGCACACCTGAGGGCCTTCCAACATGCTCGCCTGGACACGCGCACCTGAGGGCCTTCCAACACACCTGCCTGGACACGCACACCTGAGGGCCTTCCAACATGCTCACCTGGATATGCACACCTGGTGGCTTCTGTGCCTCTGTTTCTGCTGCCCCAGGATGCTCTTCTTCCAGCCCTGCCTTGGAGAGATCCAGGTAACCTGTATGGTCCTCTCCCCAGTCAAACTGGCTATTCCCTCCTCCTGGTCTCCCAGTGGGATGTGTGCAGTAACCTCGCCTATCAGAAATTACATTTTATTCTTTCTGCCTTCTCAGGCCACTGTAAGGATCCCACCTAAATATTCTTGTTGAAACATTCTTGTTGAAATGAATAATTCCCAGGAGAGCTGGAAGAGTTAACTGTGGCCAATAAAGAGACCAAGGGACCCAGAACAAAGATCTCAATTCTAACTCTGAGCACAGGAGACCAATTCACCCTCCACCCAATTAGAACCTAAAGTTATAGAATGAAATTGAGAAACATGAGTTGGAAAGAAAATCTCCAAGCCAAGCAAAATCAGGAGAAAAAAGAAAGTCTCAGGGGAGAAACCAGGGCACTCCCAAGAAGGAAAAGGTGGGAGCTGAAGACGTTTCCCGGCAGCTCCTCCCGGCCATCCAAGCTGCCCACACAGGTCCATTATCAGAGTGAGTGAATAAAAAGGCCCACGTCACAAAATGAGTAGGAACTTCAGAAGAACAGCTGCAGAGAGGCAGAGGGGCCCACCCAGGACTAGATCTGCCCGCAAGGTGGAGTTGGGGGAGCTGGTCCCAGATGAAGATGGTGTGCTTCTCTCCAGCGGTAGGAAAAACAGCCACAAAGGAAACAGAACAGGAGAGCTTCAGAGAGGACGCCCAGCTGAAGGAGAATGCAGGTTTTAAGTAAATAAAACATGTATGTTACTACTAAAACCATAAATAAAAAGTAAGTGTGCACAAGGTTTATGGGTCCACAGGCCTTCCTGAAGGTCCTGCCTTTTCTGAGGATGCGGAGATGGATATGATATAGTCTCTCCATCCAAGGAGCAGAGCAATTGTGGGGGAAAGACATGTGAATAAACAAAATATGATGTGGCATGATCAACAGCACAGAAGAAGTGGACCCAAGACATATAAGTAACTCGTAGGAGTCAGCAATGACAAGGCAGGTGCATAACCAAATAAGAACCTGCACCTCCATCTGCCCTGTAGGGCTGAGTCTCCACCACAGGCAGAACTCTACAGAGGGTGGAGGAAGGACTCACCCCCACTCAGACACCAGCTTCCGGAGGCAAGGCCCCTGGGAAGAAGTGTCCTCTGCAGCCTTCAGATCCCTGACTCTTGACTCTTTCATGCAAGGAGATGTGTTTAGACCATTCCCTGGGAACAGTTTTGGAAGCATCAGGAAAGTGCACAGTTATGAGTACACAGCTGGTGATCAATAAATGCAGGTTTAACTGTAGTGGTCTGTGGACTCATCCTGGCTGTCTTCCCAAGAAAGCTGCCTCATTTTTTAAACCAGAAGCACATTTGGCTCCTTTTCACCCGATACCTATCAGATAAGCAAGGGTGTGCTGAGGAGTTAACCACCTCCAAACTCAAAGCAGATTTAAATATAAAATGTTATTCCGCCCTTGCATGCATGCTGTTACATGTCCAGTGGGGATCAGCTGGGTGCTCTACTCCAAGACTCACAAACAGCTGCCCGTGAGCCAAATTTGGCTGGCCAAGGGCTTCTATAACCAAAGGGTTATTAACACAGCCACGCCCATCCATTTACTGCTTTCCTGGCACTGAGTGGTTGCAACAAAGCATGGCTTGTAAAGCCAAAAAGATTTACTACCTGGTCCTTTACAAAAAAAGTGTTATCGATTCCCTGGTTTGCTCTAGGGCTCTTCACCCAAAGACCAAGCACCCTGAGGAAGAGTTCTGGAAAGTTCTGTAACAGTAAGTAAATGTTCTGTTATGAAAGCAACATGCACAACTTCCATGCGCAACTCATTAGCCAGAAACCATCCCTCAGCTCCACCCAACCGCAAGGGGGCGGGGCAGGACCAAATCTTCGGGAACCACGTTGAGTGGTGACAAATAATTGGTGTCAGATCCTCCCTCCCCTTTCTTAAAGAATTCTGCAACCCTTGAAAATAATGCATCCCAGGACACCAATATGTGAAAGTGAACTGGTCCCATAACCTCTTCATGAAATTCAGAAAATAGAAAAGAAAGAATAAAGATGCCCCCCCCAAAGAAAAATCACACACACTTCCTTTCTTTGATCAGTATATTTTTTTCTTATTCAAACTTAGAGTTGCCAACACATCCTTGCAAATTTCTCTCAACCCCTTTGGGAAAGTCCTGTGTGCCTTCCTGGGCTGGGCAGAATTTCAAATCTGATTTACTTGAGTCGCTGAGCACAGGCTGTGATTCCCACAAATGTCCCTAAATAAGAGGCTTTATCCTCATGGGCATTTTGGTTTTCCTTGAGCTAAGCTCCTCAGTTCCCAAGATAGCGTTTACCACTTTCACTTTCTGATTCTCCACTTTCCTGTCCTCTCCACCTCTTGGTCGCTCTCCTAGACGCCTCTTTATTCTCTCTCCTTCCAGCACTTCAACTTCCCCTACCTCATTGTCTCCACTCCTGAAATGTGCAGTCGCCTCTCTTGCACTCCAGACCCCCTCTCTGATGCTCCAATTAGGAATCACTCCAGAATTCCCTTGAATCATCAATGGTTGTTTGTTGCATTCTATTAAACTCAAACTGCTTTTTTTCTTCTTTTCATACATAGAGCACCTTCTGTTCAAATTGCTTGAGGGCCTTGGCTGGTGAGGTGTATTTTAAGTTTTTAATGAGTCCAATTCAGGGTAGATGCACTTTAAGTTCTACATTTAAAGTCCTCTTATTAGCTTCGCAGAGAGGGGGAAAAAAAAAAACTATCAGCACACAGCATTTAAAATTTCACTTCTCAACCTAGAGAGAGTTCACAGTTTCTACCGTGATTGAAAATATGCTTCAAGTGAGACATCGTAGCCACTTGTTAACGAGGAAAACAGCCAAGGAACTAAGTACTCAAATGCAAAGTAAACACAACTGAGACGTTTAATGAGATCACCCAGAATGAAATGGCCTCCCTAAAACTGTATTTATCAATGTTTTCCCATGAAATAAATAAGATTTCTGGATGACAGGAATGTTTTCTCTTTTAAGCTTGAATAAGACATTTTGCTATCACAGCTCTGTCTTAGTAACTGCCTGGAGACCTTAAATTACCTAAGAGGTTGGGCTAACTGCTGGCGGTTGGTTTTAATATAGAGGGGATTTTCCTTCTCATCACCTTCACAGGCAGTGAAAGGCTGGGAATAGCCGGAAAAGTCTCGCCCACAAGTCTGGCTTGAGGCAGGCACTCACTGCCTTTTGCCATCTTTCTTGGACAACTACTGCCACATACCAATAGGGTCACAATGGAAAATTGAGCCAGGGAGAAAAGATACAATCAATTCAATGCCAGTATGTTTATTTATGTTCTTATTTGATTTTAGATGCCTGATCAAAGTCAGGCTGCAGGGCCTTTTCACTGTAAAGTTATCATAATGATAACTTTGCTGACTGTTTTGGAAAGCAGAAACTCGGCATTCATCACAGAACATCATCTACATAGGTGGGTCTAAGCCAGAGCCCCAAATCTCTGTTAAAACAGGCCCTACTTGAAAGCACCATTCAGCTCTCCAGAGCCATGTGCAGAAGCAAAACAACAGCAAATTCATCAAGGACAAGAAATGTCTTCTGTTAGGTCTGGCCCTGTTCCTAGGGTAGGGGATTAGAACAAGCTGCCCAAACAGTAATTAACAAGGCAGGGACAATCCAAAAGAGCTCTGTGATTGGCTGTGGCATAGTGACAGCAGAGTCAGCACACACCAGGCTGAGAATTCCCGCATTCTCTGGGGATGGGTGACAGTTATGTCCCCTCCCCCCACACACAAAATGGCAGGGCTAATGTGCATTTGGACTTTCTTAGAGTATAACATAAACGGACAGTGCGGTATGAAGTGTCTCTCAAATTTACTTGGTGATGGTGCTGGTGGTTTCACACATCAGCTCTAAACATACTAATATACTGCAATTG